>PDHP01000032.1:126687-228720 GCA_003339455.1 Ophiocordyceps camponoti-leonardi (nom. inval.)
GCGGGGAGGGGGAGGGGGGGGACGAGGTGCCACCCGAGGCCCGGCCCTGCGGCGGGCCCCGGGGGGGGGGGGGGGGGGGGGGGGGGGGGGGGGGGGGCTCAGCGGTCAAAGGATAGGGGGAGGTGGATAGATCGATAATGGCATCTCCGGCGAGAAATATAAAATATACTATACTAAGTATGCATATAAAAACGCCTACTCTCTCTACATTACTTCGGTCCTTATTCCTCTTCGCAAATACTGTTTGTTCCCAGTGGATTATGCCAGCAATGAAAATGCCAGACATGATATGTACATACCATATCCTTACCCGTAGGTTCCTAGGCTCGGACGGGTCCTCGCCTACCTACTTGACGCACTTGTCGTCTTCACCACCAACTCAACTCACTCGGTCCAACCTCTCGTCAGTCGTCAACAGTCAACACTAAGCATCATTTGTTAGGCACGAAACCCGGTGGCTAATAGCAGATCTCGACTCTATTATGTCTCTGTCTCTTCATCTTCTCGCCTGCATCATCTCCTCCAGCCAGCTAACTACCTCCCTACGTACATAGCTGTTCAGCTTTCCGGGTATATCGGTTCACCGCTTCACCTGCTCCCTTCCCTTCGACTTCCCTTTGATGCCAGCAACAACAGAGAACTATCAAAGCCCCCGACAACGCAATGAAGAAAAAGAGCAAGCAAATCATCTCCTCTTTCCCTGACTAATACCCTCCTCGCTGCCGCTTCGCGCCTCTTCCGGCCTCAGACTCGTTTCTTTGCCGCTTGTTGTTTCCAGGTTGAAAGTCAACAGGGCCGGCATTACCGCCACCGCGACCCCGACCGCGCCCGGCTTGCCCAGGCCCGCTCTCCTGATCCCCTCGCTGGGCTGGGGGAACGTAGTTACCGGCCCCCCGGCCACGGTTGCCTCCCCCGCGCGGCATCGGGATCCCGGATGACCTGGGACCGCCATGCGGCACCTGGCCTGCCGAGAAGTCCTCAGCTTCGGGCTTGTCCTTGGGCTCGAATGGATTCGTCACCTCGTTCGTCGTCGCCGCCGGTTCAGGGGCGGAGGCAAAGGGGTTGCCCGTCGCGGGAACAGGAATCCCACTGCCGGCACGCACCAGTCCCGTTGACGGCTGCTTCGATGTCGCCGCCGGTCCTGGGGTGACGTCGCCCGGCGTCGTCGTCGGGCTTGCGGGTTGCGCCTTGGCCGGCGTCGCTGGCCCTGCTCCGCTAGGCACCCGGGCCTTCTTGACGTCCTCCCAAACTTCCGACACCGCCTTCTGAGGCGTCTCCTTGACTGCTGTCTCGACGACACCGAGCTTAGCGGCGGCCATCTTGAACTTGTTCTCCGCCATGTTCAGGCGCAGATTCGACTTCTTGGACTCCATGAGCTGCGCCTGCTCCCGAGCCGCCGCAATCTTAGCCTCCACTTCTCCCTTCATCTTGGCCATCTCGGCCTCCGACCGCTTCTTAAGCTGAGTCGTGAGGTTGTTCATGAAAATGCTCTTGACGGTCGGGTTGGTGGATAGGAAATTTCGGATGGCCGCATCATCCAGCTGGCTCAGGTCGACCGCGGCGGCTTGGCCGTCCTTGGACGGAGTGACGGGCGTCGGCTCCGGTACTGGAGTCTTCGCCGCCACTTGGTTCTCGGCCAGCCAGATGCGCTTCTCCTGTTCGAACTGAAGTCTGAGGTCTTCTCCCTTCTGCTTCAGCTCTTCATCATGTTTGATCCGGCTGTCTTTGAGTTTGTTGTTCAGAGCATCGCGCATCTTATCGCATCGTTCCTTGATAGTCTGTTCGACTTGTGCCAACTTCTCTTCCAGCTCGGCTACCTTGACTTCGGCTGCAGCCGCTTTCTCCTCCAGACCTCTCCTCTCCGCTTCGGTGAGACCTGGCGCCTCGTTGACGCCTTCCTGAGCCTGTATCGCCGACGTCGCGTTAAGCTGATGCGCCGCTGCCTCCGCTGCCCTTCTCGAAGCTTCCTCGGCCATCGCCGTCGTCTCTCGAAGCTTCTGCATGGCCTCGTCGCGCTCCGAGATGGCAGCCTGCAGCGCTGACTGCAAGTTCTGTAGCTGCTGCTCGGCGCCCAGCTTCTGTGCAGTGACGGCTTCCAGCTCCTTGCGAGTGTCGGCCAGCCGTTGCTCCAGCTGGGTCACCACCTCCGCCGAAGCAGATCTGTCGCGTGGCCCCTGCTGAGCGTGATGGGCGTGATGGCCCTGCTGGGCGTTTTGTCGCAACTTTTGCACCTGCTCTTTGAAGCTCTGCATCTCCTTCTCGAGCTCGGCCCTCTCCGATCCGGCACTATCGGCTCGTTTCCGTGCGTCCTCGAGCTCGCCGTTGACGCGAGCGAGCTGCTCCTGCAGCGCGTTGGATTTCTGAACAGAGTCGTTCTTCTCGCCTGTCAACCTCTTGGACCTCTCCTTGAACTGTTCGGTAAGCCTTGTCCGAGTATTCTGCCAGCCCTCGCGTTCCGACTCCAGCGTCGTCTCGAGCTCCGCAATCTTGGCTCGCAATGGTTCTTCGCCCTCCTTCAAAGCGTCGCGCTCCCGTTGAAGGTCCTCCACGTTTTTCTTGAGCGACTCCATCTCGGCCGGGTCGACGCGCCCGTACTGGGTCAGGATGCGCTCGTTCTGCTTCTGCCAGTGGTCTCGATCCTCCTGGATTTGCTTCACTTCTTCCTCTAGGTATGACTTAGTCGTCTTCAGATTGTATATCTCGGCCTCGAGTGGTTGAACCCTGCCCTCAAGCTCCTCGATCTTCTTGCTGCTTTCCGCGATGCGGTCCTTGAGCTGGTGGTTTTCGTTGCGCAACGTAGCGCTGCTCTCGCGGTAAAGGTTCAGCTCCGTCAGCTTTTCCATGAGGTTCTGGTGCGTCACATTGCGGCCGCCCTGGGCAGCCTGGGCTCGTTCCTGATCCAGCTTGAGGCGCACTTCGTCGAGCTGCGACTGCAAGTACTCGACTTGCTGCTGCAGACGCTTCGACTCCTGCGACTTCAGGTCATACTGCACCTCCAGAATCTCCTTCTCGCGCCGCAAGTATCCATTCAGCTCCCGGAAGCCGTCCAGGGCGCCGCCGACGGGCACGGGAGACATGGCCTCGTCATCAGCCTCACCTCCTCCGCGCTTTTGCTGCAGGGCCGCAACTTGGGTGGTGAGGCCTTCAAGCTGCTGGTGCAGCAGCTTGTTCTGCGCATTCACGTCTTCCCGGCGCGCCGTAACCTCGGCCATCTCACGTTCCAGGTTCTGACGCCGCTCCTCCCATGAACTCTCGCTCTGCGCCAGAGTCACCTTGGCAGACTCGGCCTCGGCTCTGAGAGACGCCGTCTGGCTCTTCAGCTCGTTGAGTTCACCGCGCAATTGTTGCGCCGCCTTGGCCGCTTCGGCGTGCTTCAGTAGCTCCTGCTCGTAGTCCAGCTGGGCCTTGGAGGCGATGTCGGCCTGTGCCCGGAGGTCCTGCTGATGGTGACGGACCGCCTCTGCGTGCTTAGCGCTTTGCTCCTTCAAGCGATCGAGCTCTTCTTGCAGGATTGTTTTCTCGTCTTCGTAACGGCGCGAAATCTCGCTCTGCGAGTCTCGCAATGTCGACAGCTCGCCGTTTGACCGCGATAGCTCCGCAGACATGTCGTTGACGCGCTGTTCGAGCTCGTTGATCTTGGCTTGTTTCTCCTCAACGAGCGACTCCATCTCTTGCCGGTATTGATCCTGCGAGGCGCGGAAGTCCTCCAGCGCCTCCTCGTTGTCCTGGCTGAGCTGCCTGTACGGCTCCACTTGCGCCTGGGCATTCTGCAGCTTGGTGTTGGCCAGGTCGAGATCGCGTTTCAGGTCCGAGATTTCGTTGTTGAGATCCCGGATCTCCGACTCGAGCTCTTCTTGCTGCTGCGTGTTGTTGTTGTCCACCACTGTCCCAGGCCGCGGGGTGGGCCGTGGCTGCAGTCGACCGACTCGTTCCTCGGCATTCCGCAGCTCCACCGTCAGCTCGTCGACGCGAGCCTGCAGGTGGTCCCTCGAGGTCTTCACGCCGACGTGTTCCTCGCGGACCTGGCTCAGGCTCGCCAGAAGGTCGTCGATGCGCTTCTGAGACTCCTTGGCCTCGAATTCTTTGCGCAGTTGCAGGTTCTTGCTTTCGGCAACTTCATCAGAAAGCTTGCGCTGGGTCTCGTCCAGCTCGCGCTCCAGCTTCTCAATCTTGTCCTGCGTCTTTCGTCGTGTCTCGGCCTCTACCAGGTTCCGCTCGTTCTCCAGGGTCTGCTGCGTAGCAAGAAGGTGATTCAGGCGGTTCTTCTCTTCAATAAGACTTTCATTGTCGCGGCTCATCCGTTCCTGGATATCCTTCCAGAGTCGCTTCTCGGCCTTGAGGTTAGCCGTCTCATTTCTCATGCTGTCCAGCAAACCCCTGGCTTCGACGAGCTCCTCGGCGACCTGCTGCGTCCGCATGTCCTGTCTCGCGGCCGTCTCCGAAAGGCTTTCACTCCTCTGCTGAAGAGCAACGTTCTCGGTCCGGAGGGCGACAAAGTTGCTCTGGAGCGTCTCTCTCCTTTCAGACTCGATTCTGAGGTCGCCTTGCAGGGAGATCCTCTCGGTCTGAAGCGAGGACTTTTCCGCCGTCAGCTGGTCGATCTGGTTGCGGAGGTCCTTGCGAACGCTCTCCTGAGCTTCTCGGAAGTTGTCGTACTCCGACTGAAGCTTGCGCAACGCCTCGTTGAGGGCCTCAGACTGGTCGCCCTCAATGCTAGCGAGGGGTGGCCGCTGGGAACCGTCGAGAGAATTGCGCATCACAGACGCCTCGTCGCCAGTGCCACGCTGTTGGACGATGCGTCGGAACATGTCGCGCTCCGACTTGTAGCTCTCCACCGTCCTCCTGAGGAATTCGATCTCCTCCTTCATGTGATCACGCTCCTGACGAAGTTTCTGCACCTCGTCGTGATCCAGCTTAGCCTGGTGTTTTTGCGCGAGAGCCTCCTCGCTCTCGATCTGCTCGGCAAGTTCCCTAATGATGCGTAGTTGCTCTTCGTTCTTGACACGCAACGACGCGATGTCCTTGTAAACGACAAGCTTCTCCGTAATGAATCGGTGCGTATCGGACAGATCGGAGAGGGAGTCTTCCGTGACCTCGCCCTTGGCAAGTTGATGGAGACGATATTTGTCCTCCTCAGTAAGCTGATCCACGCCCTTCTCGAGGGCGTAAATGTTGAAGACGAGCATCTGGATCTGCGTTCCCATGTCACGCAGCTGCGTCTTGCAGATTTTAACCTCGGCTTGGGCGGTGGACAGGGCATTCTCGGCCTTTCGCGCAGCTTTCTTGACCACGTCGCGCTCCTCGAAGCTGTTCTGGCACAGCTCGGACATGTGGGCGATCTCGGTCCGAAGGGTATCGACTTCAGACTTAAGCTCATGCAACTCCGGTGCCTTTGCCTCCACAGCTGCCATCATCCCGTCGACCTCGTCGGAAAGCCGTTGATTACGTCTCTTTTCGGTAGCGAGTTGCCCCTTGAGCTGGTAATTCTCCTCAAGAGCCTGCGTGACAGTGATGGATTTGCTGCGGACCGACGCCGGGGTGCCGAAAGGCGAGGCAGCACGGCCAAGGAGAGAGCCGTTGGCCCGGGGCGTCTGCGGCCGCGAGCCGGGCTGAGGTCCTCTGTCCATGCGGGCGCGCACTTCATCAAGCTCAGACTCGAGTTCGTGAATCTTATTCTCCATGAGCGACGAATTCTGCTTCTCTTGTTCCAGCTCGCAACGGATGCGACGGATTTCGTTTTCGTGGTTGTCGCGAAGGCGTTCCTTCTCCGCTTCGAGATCTCCGACGCGCTCTTGATGCTTCTTGCTCAGCTGATCGGACATGTCGACGAGGCGACGCTGGTTATCTAGTTCTTGCTTGTAGCTGTCGACAGTCGCGGAAAAGGCAGCCTCCTGCTTCTGCAACGTAACGAGGGCCTCATCGGCCTTGCCCTGCGCGGCTTCGAGGCGCTCACGGAGCTGCTGTTCGGATCGTCGGAGGGAGTCGACCTGGGACCGTGCGTCGTCGCCCTCCTGCTGCAGCTGGGCGATTTGTGCACCTTTTTCCTTTCGGTACTTGAGTGCCTCGGTGCTCTTCGTCTTGAGCTCGGCCTGAAGCCACTCTTCGTTGCTGCGAGCGAGCTCCAGTTGCTGCTTAAGGGTCTCTTCCCGATACTTGGAACTGTTGAGCTGACCCTTGGCATTCTGCTCTGACTGCTGTAAGGCGGTGACCTCTCGAGCAAGTTCGACGTTACGCTGGTGCTGTTTGGACAGCTCGTCAACAACGGCCTGATCACGCTTCGAGTTGGACTCGATGATGCTGAGATTGGTGCTGTGCGACGATTGAAGAGTTTTGATTTTGTCGTTGAGAGTCACGATTTCGGCCTCTTGGTCGCTGCTCTTAGCCCGGAGAAGCTGCACCTGGTTTTCGGCAGCCTGGCGTTTTGTTTCTACACGACGAACATGATGTCAGCACAAATCTCCAGGGAGGGGATGCAAAGCTCGCGACGCACCTTCGTCTTGCAGTTTCTCTCTGACCTCCTGCACCTCCTTAAGGGCGCTTTCAGTGGTGGTCTTTGAAGTCTGCGACCGCGCCTCGGCACTGCGGACGGCATTCTCGAGCTCGATATCGGCCTGAAGCTTATTTGCGTGGAGGTCGTCAAACTCATTTGCCTTTGTTGAAACTGCCTGTAGCAGTTGGAAGACGAGTTGAGCGGTCGGCTTCGTCGTCAGGGCGGTCAGAATAGGCTGGTCGAGGCCAAGATGGCCAGCGACGTAACCCAGGTTGAATTTGGGAGCCGCCATGACAACGACCAGACTAGATTCAGGATGAATGTAGTCTTGTCATGCCTCGACGCGCGGCGGATGAATACGCGTCAATATCCGGCAATCAAGGAGAACAAAGCGAAGTGGACGGATTCGCACGCGGTAACGCGAGAGAGGTGAGGATGTGAGCTGAAGGAAGGAGAAGGATGATGAAAATGGATGGGGTAAGTTTGAGTGAGAGCTTGCCAGGCTCGGGCAGGGTTTGGTAAGGATGAGAGGAGTCGAGGGTGAGTGGAATGACTCGAATGAGGCTGCGGTAGAGAAAAGCTTGGGGGAAGAAACGGCGATGCAGCTGCTGCGCCTTGGCTTTTTCGCGTTTGGAGTGGAGCCTGAGGAAGGCTTACGTGATGCAACGACCGCTATTCGCCGCTACTCTATTGTGTGCTATTGGCAGCCTTGGTAGGTGTCTAGTAGTATTGACAAAGAGCTCAGTGGCTCAGAGCAATAGCAATCACTGACAGACACACACAGTTGAAACAAAAGGCGATGGCAGTCAGGAGACGCGTTGCTTCTAGAAGCAAGCAGCTGGAAAAGAGCCGGAACAGAGCTACGATTTGCGGATACGGGTACGTATGCCTGTGATCATCCCATCTTGTCCATTTACCTCATCGCGATATATATTTAGCTGCTTCAACAGGAGCGAAACTGCTGCTCGACTGGCCAGGGTATAGACAAAAACGCCGCAAGGCAAACATTATACCTATACAACATGCTAGCAAGAGTGGAATGCGAGGTATTTCCACCAAGCTCTTCAGAAGAAGTTGCCGGCGATGACTGCCGGTCTCGTAGCTCCTTGACGGGGGTGGTGAGACTGATTAGAATGGCTGCGCTGCCTCGTCGAGGAGGAAGACGAAGAAGACGCCGCCAGGTTGGCCCGGCTGTCACCAAAGACACCGAGAGTCCTCTTCACGGCCGCCGGCCAGTGCATCTTGCAAGGCGGAGACGACGGAGCTTCAAGCGTCTGGCTCTGATCGGCTTGGTGGTTCGAGTCCGAGGAAGCTTGGCGTTCGAGAGCGACTGATTCCAGCTCGGAGGACAGCCTTTGAGACGACGAAGAAGAAGACGAGATGGAGAGATTCTTGGACAGTCTGATGCGTCGCTTGCCGTCGACGGGGGGTGAAGCCGGTTCGTGCGTCGACTCGAGCGACAGCTGAGAAAAGGCCGAATCGTACGAGTCCTCGGAGGAGCGGCGTGAGGGACGGCGGCGCGATGTGAAGGCGGCCGGATGGAACATGTCGCCGCTCGATGCCTTGAGAAACTGCTGTTGAACCAGCTTCCTCTGGTCCGAGGCAGCCCTGAGCGTCCTCCACAAGGTGTGGCCCAGCTCGTCCCAGACGACGACGGCCTTGAAGAGGCGGCGGCAGACGCGAGTGCCTTCTTTCTCGTCCAAGTCACCCCACGAGTTGAGCTCGGGCATGGTGGGTACGGCCTCCTGGACGATGGCAATCTGCTCCAGCTGATCGGTCCATTTGGAGTTGTGCAGGAAGTCGTCGAGATAGATGAGGGCCTGAGTTCGCAAGGACGCTTCCTCTTGAAGAACAGCTGTCTGTTCACTCATGTCATGCTCGTGGTCGTGCTCGATCGGCCGGTTCTGTCGCCGTTTCTTGTTGGGCAGCTGGAAGAAGGATGGCGAGGGCGAGGACGACGACGACGACGACTGGCGTATAGGTAGAGGCGAGGCGGAGGTGGCCATCGAGGCGGCGGGCGTGTGCCGGCCACAGGGGTGCATCAAAGTCATGAATCGACGACGGCTTGCAGTGAGAAACAAGTTTGAGGCCGCTCCAGACGAGGAGCTTCGCAGAATGTTGGCTTCGAAATATATGAATGTGGAGGAACTATGGTGCAATTGTTCTGCACGCCTGGGTCAGTGGAAGCAGTCCATGTTTGTATAGTATGCGGGCCCTCGGACAAGGTCGGGGATGACAAACAGGCAGATGACGCAGATGAGCGGTCCTCTGGCGGGAGACTCTCTTGCTGGAAGCTCAGTGGCCGACGGCGGAGAGATGGGGAGCACGAGGGAGTAGCACGAGAGTGGCTCTATATGGGCCAGACGTTTCAGGGCATGCAGAGAGGTTGAGCAGCGGGCCGAGAGCATCACGGGGCGGTGCGGGAGGAGGAAGAGGAGGCGGAGGGCAGAAGGGGAGTTGATATTCCTTTTTTTGGGGGTGGCTCGGGAGTGTCTTGGTTAGGTAGGTTCTAAGTAGTACGGATAGGTAGGGGACCTTGCTGGGGTAGGAGGGAGAGCTGTCTGGGAGGAAGATGATGATGATGATGGGGAACGGATACGGATATGTTTAATTGTATTTGCTGTGTACACATATACTGTGCTCTGTAGCCATGAGCATCGTCATCCTACTAGTACCAGTAGTTGTATGTATGTCCGGCCGCTCACAAGTGTAATGTACGGATGCATGTGTTTGTACGGAATCACCGACCTAATCTTGAAAATTCGGCTGCCTAGCTAGCTGTCGGGTATCATGGGTTCCTCCGAGGACGCAAATATAGACATCGTCCTGACCTGCATGAACTCGGACGCGGACGGGGTGACAGGGAGGACGCGAGAAGGAGGGGGGGAAGACGGCGGGTTTGCCCTGCCGGATGTCTGTCTCGGTGCCAGTGCATTGTGCATTTGGGCCGCATCAGGATGGCCGTGAGGGGAAAAAACTCGCCAGGGACTCGGGAATGGTCCACGACGTGGCACGAAAAAGAGTCATTTATAGCACGGTACAGCGGTTTGTGTGTGTACAGAGGCATGCTACCATGCATTCGCATCCTCACGTACGGAGTAGTTGCAAAGAGGTGTCTTGCACAGTACTACATGCCTTCCTACGAACGGCAACCTACTATCTACCACATTATACGGATAGTGGTTCACTCATCGATATCATACTATTACTACCTACCAAGGTGCCTAGCACGTGTCCGTAGTGAGTTGATGGTAAATATCGATGAGCGGGCCTTGACGGGGGCCGTTGAGCGTTATAAAACGGCCGCCCCGGTCCGGCTCTCTCCACAGTTGGTGGCTTCCTGTACCTACCGTACTCCCTGGCCGGGATATGCAATTTAGGTACTAGCGCGGGCGCCTAGGACGGTTGAACAAAGGAAGCACGCGCGTGTGTACAATACGGACACCCCTAGCTCGTTACCCTACGACCACGAGCAGGTAACCGTAAATGAAAGATGGACACACAGAGGTGTACCTAGAAAGAGAGGGAGGGAGAGAGACTATTAAACAAAGGGGTGTAAAAATGCATTAAATTGATATGCTTACTCCCTTAAAACGGGAGTAATTATCGTAACTTATATAGCCGTATAAGTAACCTTCCCTAACCCTTTATTATTATTATAATCCCTAGTATAAAGGACTTTAAGGAGGAGGACTTCTAAGGAGAGAGATAGCGACTTTAGAGACTTAAGAGAGAAAGGTATATTAGGGTAAGTCTTAGAGTAAAGCTAATTCTTAAGGAATTAAAGATAAGGTAGCGAAGAGCCTACGATATATACCTAAGACTTAAATAATATAATCTTATAGGATAAAGGATCTCCGTAGGATTAAGGATATCTTTTTAAGAGATAATATTTATCCCTCGAAAGATAATATTCTCTAAAAGATATTCTCCTCTTAACCTTAGTATTATAATCCTATTATATAGGAGTTATAAGTAAAATATAGGTATTACGTAAGTATAATCCCTTATACCTAAGGTTAAGAGTCTTATAACTTTATTATAATTATTCCCTCTTTTTCTTTAATATATATAGTACGTAGAAATATAGGTATTATAAAAATTAATAATATAATATTATAGAAAAATATCTAAGTAATAAAAATAGGGTAATATACTAATATATATACGTAACTTCGCAGGGTATTTATTTACTTCTTAATAACTTATCTAAAATATTAATTTACTAATAATAGCGCTTAATAATATAATTTCGCGTAGGAAGACGATTTATAATACTTATAAGTATTTTAATAACGAGGGGAATTCCCTAGGCTTTAGAGTATTTAATAATAATATTCTATACTAAGGCGGGGAGACCCTATTATTAACGCCCCTTAAGGTACTATAGAGCTTTAAAAAGAGTAAGGAATCTTTACGTCTTTTCCGTATAATAACTAATATATTACTAGAAAATCGCTCTAGAAAAAAATCTAGACGAGAGAAACGCGTTTTAAGTAATAAGTTTATACGAGAAGATAATACTAAAGATAATATTTTCTAGCCGCCGATTAAGGTAGAAATATTACCTTTAATCCGCGAAAAGCCTATTAATATAAAGAATACTATACGTTTAAAGGGGATATAGATAGGTAAATAACTTATAATAGAGTTATTAAAAAAACGTTATTAAGTATATCCTAGAAAAAATAATATTATTAATAGCCGTAATAACTTAACCTATAACTATATATTAAGAGGTTTTAAAAGTAGAGAATCCTAAGTATAATAAGAAAGTACTTAATAAGTAAATTAAAGAATACGTAAAGAGTCGTACGGCTAAAAACGAGATAAAAGCGTATTATCGCCGCTATATAGAGTATATCTAGGACTTTATCTTGCGTAATACTTAGTAGGTCCCTAATCTTTATTCGAAAAAAGGATAAATAAAGTATTTACTATAAGTTTATTATTAAGCGTTTAAAAAAGAAGAATAAACGTATTAGGACTAAGAAGATAAAGAATAATTAGTAATAGCTTATATAGCCTTTAAAAATAAGGTAAATCGTAAGGAGAATAATACCGTATTACTAGCGTATTTATCGGTTTAAGCCTATACTACTAAGGCTATTAAGCCTAAATCTATTAACCTATTTATAATAGTATATAAAAATACTATAGGAGAAAAGGCTACCGTATAACTAGTATCCTAAGTCTTAATTAGTATTATAATTAATAGTTATAACTATTAGTATTATTATTACTAAGCTATATATATATTAAATAGAGTTAGAGAATACTCTAAGAAATATAGGTTTTTTACTAATATATAAATAGTAGACTAGGTTAAATAATACGCTAAATATTTTAAGATTATAGAATAACGAGAGGATAAGAGTAAGAGGATATTAGCTAAGGAGGATAAATAAGCGGAAATCGTAGCCGCTTTATATAGGTCTCCTTCTTTATTCTCGAGTATTATAAAGGTAGTAGAAAATATCGACGAAACGGCTATAGATAAATCTATTAGTAATATTATAAAGGGAGGTAATAAAATAGCTAAGGCCGAAAAGAATAATAAGCCTATACCTAAGGTTAAAGTAGATAATAAGGGGGGGAATAATACCCCTTAACGAAATCCGAATCGAAAAGCTCGCCCTAAGGGGGTAAAACCTTATCGAGTTAATCGTATATAGCGGTTAAAAAAAGCTATAAGGCTATCTAGAGCTATTTTTATCTAATATTACCGGGATTAGTATATATATTATTTTCGGACTATATTAAAAGACTTTACTAATAGGGTAAAAAAGCCTAACGAAGTTATTTAAGTCGATTATATTTAAAGCGAAATTAAATCTAGGAGGTATAACTAATATAGGGTTCGAAAGAACTCTTATAATTAAGTACCTATATTAATACTCGGCGATTAGTAAAATTTAGTCTTTATACTCGAGAGTTTCCGCCTTCGCCTAGAGGTAATATACGACCTAGACTTAAAGGAGTCGAATATAAAGGATAAAAAGATCTTTTTAGTAGAGAGTCGAGAATAAGTTATAAAAATAATATATATTTTACTAAAGCTTTTTTTATAATACTAGCTACTTATAATAAGGAGTATTATTTAGTTAATACTTTAAAAAATACGGAAGCTTAACGTTTATTATATCGCTTATTCGCTTAATAATATCGTAAATAACTAAGTCGAGAAATAATAATAGTAGGCGGTATAATTATCCCCGATTCGGCTATAGGTCCTAAGGCGTAAGACTAGGAGTTTTAGCGCTTTTTACGCCTTATACCTAAGGATAAGGGTTTTTATTATTAGGCGATAGCGAAAAACTTAGCTATAGTTCTCTTTTCTTAAGAAATTTACGCCCTTAGTCTATACCTAAAAAACTAGTACTATAATATTATTAGGGAGTTTTAAAAGTATTTAAGGATAAATACTTAGGATATTAATATAATAAACGTTACGAGGGTACCTATAGAAAAAGCCGCGAAATATAAGCGATAAGGGGCTATTAAGGTAAAGAAAACTCTATACGAGTCTAGTAGTACTACCGAAAATAATAATACCGAAGATTCTACCGTAGAGGATAATCCTATAGAGTCTCCTATAGTAGATCGTATATAAAAACGTATATAATATAAAGAGTAAATAAGCTATTAAATAGAAACTAAAATATAATTAAGTCTTACGCTTTTTACGCGATTTCTATAATTTAAGGAAATAATCTACGAGATAAGAGGTATTTATTATACTATCCTCGTTAACCTATTAGTTATACTCGGAGGGCTAGCCCTTTTATTTAACTAAGAAAATTACTTTACTATCTATAGTCCTTATTCCTTATACCTCCTTAACTTCCTATTTCCCTTTTTTATTATTAAGATCTAGTATAGGTAAAGACTTAGAATTATTAATAGGTCGAGAAACCTATAGTTTAAGTAGGGAAATATAGAAAACGTTATAAAGATAAGAGTATTTCTTAGGTAAGGCTAGCCTATATACCTAAAATCCGATTTTTTAAAGGATTTGGAAAGGGCTAATAAAATAAGGTAAAAGCTTCTTTTTCTTACCCTTAAATATAATATTTTTAGTCGAGAGGCTAACTAAGTCGCTAATTTTTAAGACTAGTAGTTAATAACGAAGATTATAGTACTTTGCTTATAATTCGGTAGTTTTATACTAATAATCTTCTAGTTACTAGTATAGATTAACTAGTTTTTAAACTCGAGTAAAGGCTTTAGGGGTAAGAATCGATTCTTAATCGATAAAAATATAAAAGTCTAGCTAATAGCCGAAAAGAGTATAATAGGGTAAAAACCTAATTATAGCGTATTTTATATTATTTATAGTAAACTATATAATAGGTAATAGTTTTAGCTAATAAATATACTTATCGTAAATAAAATAGCAAAAGTAGTATATAACTACTTAATTTATCCTCTCCGTTTAGCTATTAGTCTAAGGATAAAACGCCGTCGAAAGGTATTACTTAATCTTCGAAAGAAAATATAACTCGGACTAAAAGTAGCTAGTAAATAAACTACCCCTATCGGATATAATACCTTAAGGAGGACTAAAACGAAGCTTTACCTCGTAGTAAAAGAGTTTAATAAGGTCCCCTACTATAATTATATTTAATACTAGGAGTATTAGGGCGAACTTAGTATATCGATTAACGATTATTAAAATACTATTAACTTATTAATCCTATTATATAGCTTTTAGGAAGCCTATTATAAAATCTATAGAGATCTTAGCCTATAGTCGTAATAGAATAGGTAATAAATCGAGAGTTCCGTACGGACGATACTTTCGGGGAGTAACCCCTTAATAAATTTAATAGGATTAAATATATTTCTTAATATCCTTATATATCGATTTCTAGTAGAAGATACGTACTAAAAGGTCCTAAGTATAATTTATACTAAAGTATCCGGTAAAAGGATTATTATAGTATAATTAGAGGAGTTCTTATCGAAGTATTAGGTTAAGTAAAACTATAATCCTTTTCTTCTAACGAATAAGGCTATAGGTATTAATGGTTTATAGGCCTAAGGTTCCCTTCCGAGTCGGGTTTTACTCGGTTATCCTTCGATACTAAAGGCGTTAATCTTCGGCTTAGCTCTTCTAAAGTAGCTTAAGTAAGGGAATAAAAATATTATAATTAAGGGGGCTCTCCTATATAATAGTCTTTTTAAGAACTATATAAAAAGTACGTATTAAGAATCCTAGTCGCTATTAGGTATAGTAGGGAAAGTAAATTATAGGGCTTCCCTAGATATATAATAAGTAGAGAAGGATTTAAGAATATATAGCCGAATAAACCGCTTTAATATAAATTAGAATAAGTATTAGTAGTATAAACTATATTTTATTATAAATAGTTATAAGGCCTTATTCTTTTATTATCGAATCGCCTTTATATTATAGTTTTCGCGATAAGGTATTTACCGGATTATTTTTTCCCGGTCGATAAAGAATATAAAAATTATAGGGTAAGAGGTATATAACCTATCTTTATTATCGACGATTTAAGTCGGTTTATTATATAATAAATCGTAGGTTCGAGTAGTCTAAAATAACTTTAATAGGAAAGGTTAATCCCTTAATATAGTACTATTAATACTTAAATAACTCTATAATTATAAAGAACTCCTTTTCTAAGACCGTATAGTTAAATTCCAGGCTATTAAACTTTTATAATTAATAAGTAATAATTAGGTATTAGCTATTATTTACCCTCTAAGAGAGAATACTAGATATAACGAAATCGGATATATTAGTCTTGATTTATATTTATCTCTATAGCTTAAAATAAACGAGGAGAGGGGCTTTTACGAATACCCCTTTTAACTCCTTAAACGCGTTATACTAAATAGTATCGAATTCGTATATCCCTAGCTTTTTCCCTTTTTCGCTCCCTTTAAGTATATTTATAAGGGGGGCTATAATACCCGAATAACGAGGGATAAAGCGATAATAATAGTTATAGAATCCTAGGAAGATCTAGAGATTATAGAAGGATTTTAGTATCTCCTAATCGGTTATAGCCTAAATCTATTAAGGATTTATCGAAATACTATTAATTAATATAATATACTCTAGAAATTCGATAAAGGTCTAATAAAATATATATTTAGAAAGGTTAATATAAAGATTAGTCTCCCGAAGTTTTTAGAGAATTTCACGAAAATAATAATAATAGTCCTCGAAGGACTTAGAAAAGATAAGAATATTATCTAAATAAATAATATAAATAGTATTAACGTAGTTTTTAAGGGCGCGATTAATATACCCCTAAAATATAATTAGTACGTTAGTTAAGCCGAAAGGTATAACTAAGTATTTAAAATAACTATAATAAGAGCGAAAAGTAATCTTTTATTTATTACTAGGCTTAATACGAATACGGTAGTACGTATAATAGAGGTTAATCTTTAAAAAAATAATAGACCTATAAATATAGTTTATAATCTCCGAAATTAATAGGAGTAGGTACTAGTTCTTAATTATAACTTTATTAAGTCTATAGTAGTTAATATAAAGTCGAAGTTTACTATCCTTTTTAGGGATAAAAAAGATTAAAGCGCCTTTAGTGTTGAGGGACGGGCCCCGGTACGACTGTACAGAGCGTCCGAAATGAGATCAATTGGTATGCAGAAGGTAAGAGGAAGGAGGCTATCCGCGCGCGCCTTATAGGCGGTGATGAGTCATCCCGTGGAGGTCCTAGTGCCTCGTGTCGCCAGTCCGGGCAAAGCCCGAACCATAACATACCCCCCTTCGTACCCGTCCTCGTACCCTCCTCGCATGCCAAAAAGGGAAATCGGTATATAGGTACAACCAACAGGTAAATAATCGAAATTAGTAAGCCCATAACCCGACGCGTATAAAAACCCCACCTAGGAGAAAAAAAAAAAAAAAAAAAAAAATTTCTTCATCTTCTCTCTCACAATATCCGTATATAGTTGTTTTTTGTATATACTCGTAATTATGTCTGAGGCGCCGACGACTCCAACGCGCGGCATGGGGGGGTATCTGGTAGAGGGAGACTCGGATGACGATAGTAGTGCGGCGCCGGAGGAGGTGGCGTGCATGTGCACGCCCTGCATTAACGACTTGTGCAATAACGGGCGCGTAGATTGTCAGCGAGGTCGCGGGCAGTCTTGCTAGGTCTGTCGTGCGCGGCGGAGGAGGTGCCTGTAGGAAAGGCACCTCTTCGCCGCGGACGCCAGGCTTAGGCGGGCTGTCCGCGACCTCAACACTTTGGCGAGGACCGGTCGTGCTATCGCCGAGGAAGCTCGCCGGCGGGAGGGAGACACGCCGGGCCGTCGGGTTCGCCTGACGGCCTCTTTTATGCAGCGGGCTGAACGGCTCCAATCGATGCTTGCTGCCGCCCGCCTTGCTCCCCGTCCTGCGCAGAGTCTTTTTGCGGCAGGCACACCCGAATAGCCGACGACGAACGGGTCTAACGCGCTCATCCCCGCGTCTTCGGCGGCTTTGTTTCCTCCCATGCCGGTTACTCCTTAGCGCAATTCCGGCAACGCCATGCAGATGTACGCGCAGTAGCAGTAGTAGTAGTGGGGGCAGCTTGTCAACGGGCTTAACACCTTTGCCCAGCGCCACGAATAATCCCTGCGTCGCCAAGAGGATAATACGCGGGAGCTGATGGCGCAAATGACGCAAGAGCGTTAGGCTCGGGAGTAAAGCAATGCGGCGATCCTCGGCTTCATGCAGCAGCTTGCGGGCGTCTCGTCCCCCCCTCCTCCTCAGCAGCCAGTCACGACGCTACCGGCAAGAACGACTCCCGGCCTCCCCCTCCTAGCTCGTGGGCACGTCTCGCCCGATTTTTCGCCGTCGCCTGCTTCCGGCTCAACCTCGGCAGGTCGCGGCTAGTCGCGTCAGCCGCCTCCTGTTACTCCCTCCCGGCCCCCGCGACGACCTAGCCGTCTCAATAGAGAGATACACGAAGAGGACGAAGTAGAAGAAGAAGAGGAGTAACGGGCGCGGCGAGCGGGATTATGCGGCCAAGGCGGCGACGGGGGGGATTGTATGGGACGAAAGAGGTTGTAGAGTAGTTGTAGGTATAGGTACGGAAGGTATTCGAGAGGGTCTATTATGAGTACGCGCGTCTCCCTATTGTGATTCGAATCGAGTCAAAGCCGCGTAAGTCGAGAAGTTGTCTAAAGGTTCCTATGTAGGCGTGACGTAGCCGGTCTACTTTACAAGGACTAGGCGACGTGGCGGTTGGCCCGCAGGTGGGCGGCCCCTGGCATTTTTGGCCGCCAATATGGCCTCTACCTCCTACTCGTCTAGGGAGGGATCGGAAGAAGATAAACGTAACGCGGGGTGAGGACGAGAATCGGCGAGAGACTGAGAGGGAAGCGGGTCGTATGCAGCATGTTTAACAAGATTAATATGAAAGGTCGGATGGATACCAGGAGGTGTATCCAAGGTAACGGTTAGAGGGGTAGGGACGGCAACGATACGATACTTGGCTTTAAGATGGTCGAGTTTCTTTGAAGGGCGATTGGTTTGTATATTACCTAGGTCTAGCTAGATAAAATCACCGACCTGGAAGCGCTCAGTAGGACGTCGGGAGCTGTTGGATGCGTCCTGGACGCGTTGCTGGGTCTAGGCAATAGCGGCCTGGGCGAATTGAGTACTTTCGGCTAACCGGGACGCAAAAGCAATAGTACGACTAGCGGGCGAAGTGGAAGAGACGTCGGAGTCGGTAATACGTGGAAAAAGGCTTACGTTATAGCTATGCAGGAGTATATTGGGACTAACCCCCGTAACGGAAGAGTTACGGTTATTTAAAGCGAGCTAGCAGGCAGGGAGATGGGTAACCTAATCGAACTGCGTAAAGGAGATAATATTGCGGAGGATAGCCTGAACCTCTTGATTGGCGCGCTCGGAACCGCCGTCGGTCTGGGGGTAGTACGCGGTAGAAAGGAGTTGGCGGGTACCCGCGAGCCGGCAGAGGGTAGACCAAAAGCGACTAGTCCAATTAGAACCACGGTCGGAGATAAGGCTTTAAGGAAAACCACGGAACCGCTACTAATAAGAGAGGAACCGTGACGCGTATTCGTCGGTATCTATAGACGTTATGGCTTCGAGCTAGATATATTTAGAAAGGCGATCCGTAATAACCATAAGGAAACGTAGGGAGGAAGGCGTAGCCGCGGGAAGGTCTATTATAAAGTCCACAGAGATTATTTGCCAAAAACGGTTAACGATAGGCAACGGCTGTAAAAGGCCTTGACGACGACGACGGTTAATATAATCCCCGTAGCAATAACAGTTCCGAACGAAACGCGCAACGTCCGCGGATATCCCCTCCTAGTGGAAATCCCGCCGAAGAAGGAGGAACGTAGTGTTTTTACCAGGGTACCCGGCGAGAGGGGAGTCGTAAGCACGGTGAATTAAAGCAGTCGTCAAAGTCTCCTCTTTAGGCACCCAAAGACGCCCACGGTATTGAAGAAAGCCGTGCGCGGACAAGGTACAGTCGGCAATCTATTCGCGTGTACAAGCCTCCGGAGGAAACCTACGGGCGCCGGACTGGACTGCTGCGAGGCGCACAGCATAGGCAGGATCGGCACGCAAAGCATCGGACTAAAGGTCGGAAAGGAAAGCATCGTCAAAAGGAGAGACCAGGGGTTCGGCAGGCGGAGCGGGAGACGGCACAGAAACGGGGGGCGCGACGGAAGAAGACGGAGGAGCGGGGGACGCGTGCAAAGGGCGCAAAGCAACAGACTCGCTAGGCGCGGGTTATAAGATTTGGCCAAAGCGAGCAGAGGGACCGACACGATCCTGACCCCGGCGGGAGAGGGCATCAGGCCGACAGGCCTACGACCCGGGTCGATAACGCAGCTGGTAGTTGAATAACGAGAGAGTCTTAGCCCAACGGGCCTGACGTTTGGATATATAACGCGGCGTAGTAAAGTACTCGAGGGCCTTATAGTCGGTTAAGATTATAAACGGCTCGGCCACGCTACGCAACTCGGCGGACTAGCTCCGCAAACAAAGGATAATAGCCAAGAGCTCTTTATCGTGGATAGTATAATTACGTTCCGCAGGCGAGAGCTTATGCGAAAAGTACGCGACGGGCCGTAGGATAGTATCCCGGCCGTACTGGGAAAGACAGCCACCCGCGGCCTCGCTAGAGTAGTCGGTCTCGACGACCGTACGGCGGTCAGGATCCCACTAGGCGAGGACAGGATAGGAGATAAACGCGAGCTTAAGCTATTCGAAAGCACGTTGGCAGTCGTTGGACTAAAAGAAGGGGACGTCTTGTCGCGTCAAGCGAACCAGGGGAGCGGTAATATCGGCAAACCGGGGAATAAAATCACGGTAAAAGTTGGCAAAGCCAAGAAAGCTGCGGACGCCACGAACGCGTGTAGGTGCCTCCTAATCGCGGATTGCAGAAATCTTCTCCGGGTCAGGACGTATTTCGCGCCTAGCGTGGACAATAAATCCCAAGTACTTAACTTCGTAGACAGCAAAATCGCACTTCTTGAGGTCGAGATAGAGCCCAGCCGTACGGAGTTAACCTAGCACAGTTCGAACTTTACGCCAATAATCCGCCCAAGAGCCTCCCGAATAGATCAGAATATTATCGAGGTACGCGGTCGCAAAGTCGCCAAGTAAGGATCCGAGGGCAGTATTAATATAACGTTAGAAAGTAGCGGGTGCTCCTACGAGCCCGAAAGGACAAACAAGGTATTCGAATAGACCGAACCGAGTACGAAAAGCAGTAAGATGCTCGTCGCTAGGCGCAATACGGATCTTATGGAAGGCCGCGCGCATATCTAACTTAGTAAACCAACGGGCTGAGGAAAGACTGCGAAGTATCTCCTTAACAAGCGGAAGAGGATACCGGTCCTGCTAAGTAACCTTATTAAGAGCACGATAGTCGACACAGAAGCGCCAACCACCGCCGGGTTTCTTAGCCAAGAGGATAGGGGCGGTAGCCGAAGATAAACTAGCCCGGATCCAACCCTTGTCCATTAAGTTAGTAATCTGCTTACGGACCTCCAACAAATAGTCGCGAGGCATATTGTAAAGAGGCCCCCAGGGGAGATTAGGACTAGAACCGTTAGGATTAGGCCGGAGACGAATACGGTGGTCGTGACTACCCCGGTGAGGAGGAAGCGCGTTGGCTTTATCCTTATCGAAGAGGTCCTGGAAGTCGGCGACCTCGGAAGGAAGTGAGGGACTGGACGCAATAGACGAGGACGTACCCTGGGCGATTGCGGAGGAGATATCCCGCAAACTAGTAGCGAGAAATTGATAGCCAAAAGGTTGCTTGGTTTCGCGCCGGAGTAAGGCGGCATACGTAGAGCCCAGGATAGCGACCATCGGGTGAGAAGAGCGACGCTGCTCGGAGCACTTGACGATGAGGTCTCCGGTAGAATAAATAACAAGATAACGCTAGCTAGTACGTAGGGATATATTATGACGCGCGAGCTACGGAGTCCCTAGGATGAGGGACTGGGTAAGACTAGGAATAATATACGCGACGATAGGCGTACGCTAATTATTAATATCGGCAATAAAACGAATAATATGACGGATGAGGGACGAGGCCTTAAACGATACTTGACGTTAACGGCTGATATGGATAGCCGTCCGAACAGAACGCGCCCTTGCGAGGGGAATGCGTTCGAATTAGCAACGTTGTACTATCGCTTCGCTTACGGCGGTATAGTAGTCATAGCCACTATCCGCCTACGCGTCGATAAACTGGACAGAATTCATAAGAACGGGAAGGAGTAGAGGAGTAGAATCCATATAACCTTCGATCTCGCGAAACTTAGAAGCTAGGTTATTTCTAGTAAAGGCGATACGCTTGCCCGCCCCCTGTAGGAGACTTACTGAGGGGGCGGCTCGTTTCCCTGCTCGCTGACGTCGTCCGAGACGCTATTAGGGGTCTGACTCTGCGCAGAACGCACGGAGGTGGAGGGACGGCTGCGCTGCGCAGGGAGGAGGTTGCACGTGCGCAAGTAGTAGCCCGAGCGGCCATATCGGAGACATACGCCATCGGCGCGACGTTTCTCGATAACGTCGGCGCTAACCCACGATACGCGCTAGCCGGAAGACGATCCCTGCCGACGGGCATCGGATCGAGGAGGCGTAGTCGAGGTCTTATTGACCCCCGTTATTGGGGTATTACCATCCGGGGCCGGAGCTGGCGGAGGGGGTGGACGGTGATGAGCATCGATGCGAAAGGACTCGATATCCACGGCGATTTCGCGAATACGCTGAACGGCGGCCTGGAAGTTGTCGAGAGGCATACCGCGACCGATACAATGGTTGCGAAGGTTAGGGGAGAGCGAGTGCCGGAGACGTAAGACCTTCACCTCGTCGTTCTACGCGGAGCCGCCCGAGAGGGCCAACTTAGCCTTAAAGCGGACTAAGAAATCCGAGAAGGGTTCCTTAGAATGCTGCTTAAGGTGCTCGAGTTTAACCATGGCGGTTTGGCGGCGATAAGGGTCCAGAAACATGGTGCTAAGGTAATTCAAAAAGCGGTCGGGGTTATAAGCCACGGCCGCGCTATCCTCGAAATAAGGGGCCACCTTGGCCTGGATAGATAGCGAGAGGTTCTGGTAGATAAAAACCCACTGGTTATGGTTATCGCCAATGAAGTCGCGGTCAGCTTGTAACTTGTGGGAGATCAGGGCGCGCCACGCGGGGAAGACGTTTTTATTTCCATTAAAAGGCGAGCCGGTAGGTAGCGGCTTGCGGCGGCTGAGCTAGAGCTCCTGCAACTGGGCGTTCTGCGTAGCTAGCGTCTGCTGCTAGGCTAGGATTATAGACTGTAGCTCCGCAATACGGGCATCTATGTCCGGTGTAAGCGGTATGCCCCCTCCTTGTTACGACGTGGAGGCCTCTATGGGGGTGTCTATTGGCTGAAAGAAAGTTTGATACCAATTGAATGTTGAGGGACGGGCCCCGGTACGACTGTATAGAGCGTCCGAAATGAGATTAATTGGTATGCAGAAGGTAAGAGGAAGGAGGCTATCCGCGCGCGCCTTATAGGCGGTGATGAGTCATCCCGTGGAGGTCCTAGTGCCTCGTGTCGCCAGTCCGGGCAAAGCCCGAACCATAACATTTAGGGCTAATTAACTCTTAAATCTACCCCTTATAAAATAAGTCTTCGATATATTCCCTAAGGATTTAAAGCTCTAGTTATAAAAGAGGGTAAATTAATCCCTAAGGGGGAATAGTATTAGGCTATAAATCGATTATATAAATAGCTTCTTTCTTATTAAAAAGGATAGCCGCTCTCGTTTTAGAAAAAACGTTTTCGAATCCTCTAAGTAATATTAGTAGTTCGATAGCGTTTATAGAAGGAGGCTTAATATCCTTTTCGTTAGTAAATACTAGTAGTATAGGGTCTATTATAATACGGAAAACGTAAATAACGTTCTTAGCTTCCTTAATAAAATCTAAAACGGAGAGTAGTTTTATAATAACTTTTATAGCTTCGAACTACTAAGAACGAGAATCGGGGGATAAATAAATATAATATTCGCGAAAAATAGGTATACTTAAAATAATTAGGTAAGAATCTTAAGATTAGTTTAGGATCCTAATATAGTATTAAATAATAGTCTTTTTAGTATTATAACTATTATAAAATAATATATTAATTATTTAAAAGCCGTTTATTACTATATAATTACTAATACTAGTAATAGAAGGTACTAAACTATTCTCGAGAGTAAGTAAATTATTAGCTAATATAAGGCTATATTACCGGGCGAAAGTAGAATCGATAAAATTAATTTCGCTATAAGTATCGAGATCTATAGTCGTTTTAATAGTATTTTAATTCGAATAAATTATAGAAAAAACGGAAAAGGTCCTTTCTATTAGTAATATCGGGGGTAGGACCTTTATTCTAATATTTACTCGTTTTTTAGTTCCTTTAGACCGTTTTATACCTTAGTACGTTTTAAATAGGCGGCTTTAAGCTTATCTAGGTACTTCGAAAAATAGGTATCTTCTTTATAACCGATCTTTTTATAGTAATTATACTTTAGTAATAATCCTTTAGACCTATTAAAGCTTATAGGCTTATATTATAATTAGGAGTTATTATAGTAATCTATTCTTTAATCGTATCGTAGTTAAGAATCGGTTTAGTAATCCGGTCTATAGCCTTAATAAGAACTATCCTTATTAGATCGAGGTTATTTAAATACCGTATTATTAGATTATCGGGCTAGTCTTATGGATCCCGAGTCCTAGATCCGTTAAGCTAAGGCTATAATACTTTAATAATTATAAGTATTTAGCTACGATTACTCTAAGATCTTCGTACGAATTTATAGGAGAAGTCGCGCGAAAAATAAGAAGGCTATCTCCTTTTCTAGTCGATAATTAAAGTACTATTCGAGGGATTCTAGGTAAATATAAAAGTCGTATAGTATTTACCCTTCTTTTTAATAGGCTTTCTAATATATAATAGCTATTTATATAATACGGTTAATAGGATCCTATAATAGGTTAAAAGACTATAATTTAAATAATAATTAATCGTTAAAGAATTAGGATTATTCGTCTAGTAGTTATCTATATTTATATAATCTTTAGTAAGTCCGAAGATTAGGGTATATATAATTTAGCGCTTTTAGGATCTTATTATTATCCTTTTTATATTTATAGGGGGTAGTTAAGAAAGTATTTTCTAGGTTTTTAAGCTAGTCCTAATATTTATAAATAATAGGGTGTTTTTCGAGTTTATTAATATTAAAGAGTTTAATATCCTATACTTAACTCGAGTCTAAGGAAAAAGAGTATTATTATCGTTTCGCGAGCGAAAATAAGGTATTTATAGATTACCTTTTTAACTACTAAATCCGGTTTAATAGTTACTAGATTATTTAAGAATAACTAGGATTAATAGTAGGAGGTTAAGGCTAAGGAAGTACTAAAGTAAAGGGTATTAGGCGAAGATAAGGTACCTTAAAGCCCGGAGGAGGAGAAAAATATAAATTCTCGGGTTCGGAGTCTAAAAGCTCCTTAATACGCTTATTATCTAGGATATTAAAAGGAGGAGTATTATTAGTATACTAAGTAATAAAACGAAGGATATAAGATATTTTTATAAGAAAGTTAAGATAAAATCGAAAGTAAAAAAAGGTAAAGAGTTTCTAAAGTAGGTATTTCTTTTATAAAGAATTAGAGTTATAAAGGATTTTAAGGAGGAGGACTTTTAAGGAGAGAAATAACGATTTTAAAGACTTAAAAAAGAAAGGTATATTAGGGTAAGTCTTAGAATAAAGCTAATTCTTAAGGAATTAAAGATAAAATAGCGAAGAGCCTATAATATATACCTAAGACTTGAATAATATAATCTTATAGGATAAAGGATCTCCGCGGGATTAAGGATATCTCTCTAAGAGATAATATTTATCCCTCGAGAGATAATATTCTCTAAAAGATATTCTCCTCTTAACCTTAGTATCGTAATCCTATTATATAGGAGTCGTAAATAAAATATAGGTATTATGTAGGTATAATCCCTTATACCTAAGGTTAAGAGTCTTATAACTTTATTATACCTAGTAAAATAAGGGCTTATTCCTATACCTAATACCCTAATATTCGTAGCCCTAATCTGCCTATATAGGAATCCGTAAATAAGGGTCTAGAATTAATAATAAATAAAAAGAACGTAATTACTAGGCACGCTTTTAGAAAGTATAAAAAATATACGCCGTTAGCCTACTTATTCTAAGGCCTTTAATATACCCCTATAAGCGTAGATACCGCCTTTTAACCTAAAGAGAGTTATACTTATTATCTAGAGGTCGTTTAAAAGGGCTTAACCTAAAAAAAAAAAGGAAAGAAAGAACGAATAGTTAAATAATAGTTTTATAGATTAAATCCTTAGTAGATTCGTTAATAGTAGCTAATAGCCGAGCGGTATTAGGAGGTACTTATACTCGAGGCCCCGGCCGAGGTTCGATTCCCCGGTTAATCATAGTAATTGCCTTCGAGTATTATTATCGCCCGTCTAGTAGGTCGTTAAATATTATTATATATAAATAATAGTATTTAGCGACTCGCTAAATAAGGCCTTTAAATAGCTAGGGTAATACCTTTAGGCGTTATTAACTTTTACTAAATTAGTAAACTTTTATTACCGATTAATACTCCTAGAAAAGGCGAATATAATAGACTCCCTTTTATACTATCTTAACTACTACTAAGAAAGAAAAATAAAATATTACGAAGAATCGGTTATAATAATTAGGGGTTACCCCCTAGATTATAACCGATAGAAATAAGGAAAAACGCCTAGATAAGGTAAGACTATTAATAATAAGAAAATAAACTAAAAATCCTAAAAGAATATAAAGTATAGTATCTATAGATAAGAAAGAAAATTAATCGGGCGTACTAATAAAGAATAATTATATACTAGGTTTTAAGCCTAGGTCTTTAAAAAAGTAGAAGTACTCTATAGCGAGTATCTAAGATAATATAAAGAAGAATAGGTATAACCTCCCGTAAGAGTTATTATTTAAGGGTATTTTCTTCCCCTCCGGCGGAGTAATAAGTATAATTAAGAGGTATTTTCTTCCCTCTTACTATATTTAGGCTCGTAAAGGCCTATTTCCTAAACGAATATTCTAAACTACTCGCCCTATAGAGGCTTTATAAGGCTATTTACGATTATCTACCCCGTTTTTATCTACTTAATCGTAGTCCTTCCGTTTTAAACCTCCTAGCGTAACTAATAATTATAGATATCGACGTATAGGAGCTTCGTTTTAAGCTTCGGGGTTTTATCGGTAATTAATCGAATAGTCTATTAATTATTATAATAGATTTTAATCTTATTAAACGGGATAAACTCTATTTCCTAATAAAGCCTCTCGAAGGCCTTAACTTCTTTAACTATATAAGATAAGGCTAGGAACTCTACTTTAGTCGATAAAGTCGTAATAGTATCCTATTTCCCCGATTTAAACGCTATAGCCCCTCCGAATACCCGGATAACGAATCCGTAAGTACTTTTCTAATCCGCGTTATCCCTAAATAAAGAATCTAATATTACTATAATATCCGTATTATTACCGTTAAATCGAATTAATAGGTCCTCTAAGTAATTTAGGTACTCGAGGACCTATAAGGCTACTAAAAGGTACTAAGGGCCGGGGTTTTAAAGCCCCTAAGAGAGCTTACTAACCGAGAGGGTAATATTAACCCTCGTAATAATCGTAGTATATATTAGGCTCCCTATAATAGCCTAGAACCTTTTAATCTTATCCTCTATAGCCTTCCCTTTAAATAGGGGGATCTTATTAATAGCTATCGGCTACTAGTACTTCTTATAGGTAAGTAGCCCCTTAAACCTTATTATAACCTTTTAAATATAGGCTTATTATAAGAGCTATAATTATCGATTCGGTCGATCCCGAATAACCTCTAGGTTAAGAAACTATTTAAGATCCCTAAGATCCTTAATTTAGAACGCCTTATCGATCGTATTCCTAAATTCCTCGTATTCTCTAAGTATTACCCTCCTAAAAAGGGCTACTAAGTTATTAATATAGAAAAATATAATTAACTTACTATTAATTATAATATAAGGGTCTTCGAATATAACCCTATATCCCTAGGTCTTTAGCTACGAAGATAAGAGCTTAAACTAAAGAAGAGGAGAACGCTAAAGCCTATAAAGGGCCTTCTTTAAGCGCTAAGCCCTCCCCTTAGTCTAAAAACCCGGGGGTAGCTTATAGTATATTTCTTTATTAAGTTCGCTATTATAAAAAGTATTAATAAAGTTATATTATCTAGCCTCTAGGTCGAAGAACGCGGTAATCGCTATTAATAAGCGAAATATTCGGGTAATAAGGGTATAGGTATAAACGGAAAGCTCGTTTAATAGCTATTTATTACTATATATAATAACCCTAGCCCTATGCTTTAAGAGATAGCTATCCGAGTCGAATTTATAAACGTATACCTACTTAAGGTTTAGAAGCTTATAGCCTTCTAGTACGTCTTTTATAGCTAATTCGACGGTAACTCTATACCCTTCGATCCTCGAGAGCTTTTCTTTTATAGCCTTTATCTACTAATCTTTATCGGGCCGCCTATAGGCTTCCCTAAAGTAGGCTAGAGGCTCCGGGAGTCGGTCCCTATAAGGGATTATAGTTAAGTTTTAAAATAGGAAGAATACTATATTCCCTATCCCTTCTAGGGAATCGGGTATTAATAGTCTAAGAGGCTTATTCTTATCGTCTCCGGCTTCTATAGGCCGCTCCTCCGGATCCGAGGGAGTAGGGCCTACTAAAGTCGGGTTCGGATTCCCTAATTCGGGAATTATTAATACCTCTATTCGGGAGTCTTCTTCCTCCTCTTCCTTTTCGACTAGGCTAATCTATTTAATCGCCTTTTTACGAATCTCCCTTTTATCTTCTCGGTCTATACTAAAGAAGATCTTCTCGTCGAATATAATAAACGAGGTATTAATAATAATACTCTTCTTTAGGGAGGGTACCTAAATATTATACTAAGTCGATAATAAGATACTAACTAGGTAGCCGATATATACCTTCGGGTTAAGTTTCCCTTATAGGCTTTTAACTATTACCCGAGTTATTAAATAGGCCTTATAGCTATAGGCTCTAATATACCTTAGGTCCTACCTTATCCTATCCTCGGGGAATATTACCTAGTTAGGGTTTTTCTCTTTTAACTACTATAGCTGGGTTTCGATCGGCAATTAAAATTATAGTTCTCCTACCCCCCTATTTACCTTCTTTAGCGTTTGATTTAGAAGGTAAATAGCCTAATAAACTACTATAGGCTATATAAGCGATAGGAATCCGGCTTAGGCTAGAAAATAGGATACCTTATACGTAATAATCCCGCCCAAACGCTCGGTATGCCTATTTTAATAAGGGTAGGCCGGGGAAATAAACCGTATTTTAACTCCTTTAAAAGCTAGGTCGTCTTTAAAAGCCTCTATAAAGAGAGCCTTCTTATAGTCCGTTAGGATAACGGATACCTTTAGATTAAACCTTCTTTTAAGAAAGGAGACGAACTTAACCTAGGTTATTAGTAAGTTAGTCTTAAGAGGTAAATCGTAGCCGATTTTCTCCCTTATAAACCTATTTATAAATAAGGCTAGATATAATAAGCTATTATATCCGGTCCCGAAGGAAAAGAGGTTAAAAGAGATAATCGACTAGGGCTAGCGGAGCTACGCAGGGTCCCTCGGAATCCTCGATCGATTCTTCTATAGCTTTATTATAGCGTAAATCTTATAATCCGATATCTATACTACGCCTATTTTAACCCCTAAAGCCTTTAAGATTAGTTATTATACCTTAGGGCCTAGATACCCTATTCTAGTATACTATAGTTACTCGTCTATCGTAGTTATTACCCGAGGTACTCGAGAATTTAAATAAGCTAACGCTATAGGCTTTTTAATATTAATCTAATTCTACCGGCAGCGCTTAATCGTATAATAGACTATTATTTTATTCTAAGGGTTCTATAAACGGCTAATTAAGTTATTATAGCCGTATCCCTTCTTAGTAAACGCTTTAAGGGATACTACGTTAGTATTAAATTATAGGAAATAAGCGATATCTTTAAGATAAATCGAGTAGCTAGTCTCCGTAACTAGGGTAATAGTCCCTACCCCTAAGGACTTAACTACTTCGGTAGCGACTTTAAGCTCTTTAAAGGCTATTTAATCGAGGGAATTAAACTATTTAGGGGTATTAAATATATAGCTTAAGGCTCCTTTATTAAGAAGGACCTAATTAACTATATAATTAGCGTTATCGGAGGCTATAAATACCCCCGAGGTTTCTAAATCCTTAGTCCTTAACCGGTCTTTGTTTTTCTTCTTCTAGTTATTAACCTTCTTTTTAGTAGCCTAATCCTTTAAGACCTTATCCCTAACCTCCTTAAGAAGGTCGTCTTATAGGGTAATATTAAGAAATAAAGGCTTCGACTTAGGAAGGACGTAAAAGCACCTTCGCTAGTAATTTTCCCTTTTCTCCTTTTCGGCTAGATACTTATAACTATACTAGATATACTTTTAAACGTTCTTTTCCCCTAAACCGTCCGTTTATAATAACCCGGAATTCGTATTTAAATAAGCGGAATAGCTATTTCTATCTTACCCTTAAAGGGTATAGCCTAAGGTATTTATATTAATAAACGCTACCTCCTTATAGGCCTTTTTTACGGGTTAATTATCGTATATAATAATTCTAAAATTCCTAATAATATCTCTAAAGGTAGAAAAAGGTAGTCTTACTTCCTTATTATTATTAATTATAATTTTAATCGGGTTAGTAAAAGACGAATACCTCTCTATTATAACCTTTAAGAATCGCTTTAATACCTTCTCGTTAGTATAAATTTAGCTTCTAATAGTCTTATAAAGCTTATAGGCGTTAAGAATATTACTTATCTACTTAAGGATATCGACTTTTATAAGGTTCTTTTTAAATAAGGCTATTAGAGCATTATTAGCGAACTCGATTTCTTACTAATCCCCTAGTTAGACTTTAGCCTTTAGCTTTTAAAGCTTTTCCTAGAGTATACGTATATTATTAAATAATATTTAATAGGCTAAAGCCCCTAATTTTATAAAGGTATTTATAATTTTAATACCCTTCTTTTATTCCTTATATTACTTTAACTTCCTCTTATAATAAGGTATAAGAATATCCTTATATTTAGTATAGAGTTAATTATAAATCGGGGCTTTTAATCTAGACCTAGTTACCCTAGCCTCCGAAGGAATAGTAGGCTCCTCGGGCTCTTCGATTTCTTTATCCCCTTTAGGATTAATAAATTCCTATACGTTATAGTCTTCGGCCGTATTTATAATATTATTCTACTAAGAGGTTTAATCCTCCGGCTTTATAAGCCTAGAGGTAGGCTTAATAGTATACGAATCTATTATATTTAAAAAAGGGAAAGAAGGGAGAAAGGATTAATTAAAATAATTAAAAAAGTATCGATTATTATATTCTATCGTTTTAGTTAATTTTAATAGGAAAGGGGGTTTAGTAATAGCCTTACTTCTTAAGGCTTTAAAAATCCAGATAGAGTAATTTACGTAGTATATTTTTAACTTAAGTATACGTTAAAAGAGAGCTTTAACTAGGCTTATAACTATTAAATAAAGGGGTATAAAAATATATTAAATTAATATACTTACTCCCTTAAAACGGGAGTAATTATTATAACTTATATAGCCGTATAAGTAACCTTCCCTAACCCTTTATTATTATTATAATCCCTAGTAAAATAAGGGCTTATTCCTATACCTAATACCCTAATATTCGTAGCCCTAATCTACCCGTATAGGAATCCGTAAACAAGGGTCCGGAATTAATAATAAACAAGAAGAACGTAATCACTAGGCACGCCCTCAGAAGGTATGAAAAACACACGCCGTTGGCCCACTCATTCTAAGGCCTTTGACAGAGACGCAGCCGGGATCATGATATGTACATACCTATGAACCAACATGTCGCCTACAGATGCATACCTATATGATTCTCACTGGCAAGAAGGCTTGGGGATTTTGGGCTTGACGCTTCCTACTATCCGTACGGATACTCCGTATATAGTACACAGTGTCTCGCAACGATAGGTAGGTAAATCCTCCGACCTGCAAGTTTCCACTTCCCCGCGAGGCCAACCCCCCCATCGATATCCGGGGCCGGGCCAATTACTTAGTTTAGAGGGAAGCGAAGTGGGCGAGCAAGAAACCGGGGCAGGGGGGGGGTGTTTTAATAGTTCAGCCCAGCTGACGCCGTGCATACATATGTTGGTAGGTACGGATACATACGGGATATCATATCCGCACATTCAACACACACAAGTGATGCCAAGGCAGTGTAGGAATATTTTACCACTCGTTTACCTATTTATATCGCCCTCGCCCGCCCACCTGTGAGTTGACAGACGATGCTTTTTTTGCAGCATGTCGTACGGCGTGCGTACTGACAGAGTCGAGGCCCCCCCCCCCTCCATCTCCACAAGGCCCGAATTGCTCAACTTCAAAATAGGTAGCTTGCAGGAACTGCTGCTGCTAGGAGACGAGAGAGCTTTTACGGAGCAGGTCGACATAGGTTGTCTCTGTGGGGATCCGTATCTTTTATGATTATCCGCAAGGATACGGATATCTCTAAGAGTTTGTACAGATTTTGTGCCTTCACCGATTGTAGGGCTGTGACCCACATGCTCGGTCTCACGGCATCCTCCTCGTTTAACTGACTGATCACTCATCAATCATCGCTCAGACTATCTGTACGAACAACCTATCATCGGCACGCTCTTCTTCCGGTCTTTTAATCATTTCACTTCCTAGTTCCTACTCCTACGGAGTAGTATTTGAGTCTTTGTCAAGCAGTGTCATCCGTCAGGTGCCAGCTGCCAACAGGCATCAACAGCAAGTTACAGCACGCACCCACGCACGTGTGATAGATCATTGTACGAATAGTAAGAGGAGATGTCCGCATAGTATGCACGTTAAAATGAGGGGGGGGGGGGGTTTAGTACACAGTATCAACAAGGCTTGTTTACTGTCAAGGCCCACCCTTCCAACCTCAAGAGTAAAACCCACGATGACGACGACCACGACGACTACACGGAGGACCAGTTCGCGTCTACGGATAACTCAAGCAAAGAAGAAGACATTTTAAAAGTGCTCTCTATTCGTACTTTGGTTATTTTCTGAGCAAAGAGATGATGATGCTATTTTCCCCCTCTTTTCCCCCTCCCCCCTTCCCCCAGGAATCCTTCGGCCGCCTGCGCCCCCGGCTTTCCTCTTTGCCGTGCGCGCGCCCGCCCCCAAGTTGTCTTCCAGTTTCGTGCCTGCATCGCAAGGCTCGACCATATGTTGTAGACAACCTTCGTACCTCCATTGCACAAGACTGCATCCGTATGAGTAACCACGAAGTGATCGTAGCCCTTTACGTACCTTACCCGGCTTTCAGATCTCCAAAGTCACGTGCCAGGTCGTGATAACCTCATCTTCAACCCTCCCCTTCGAGGGATACCCAGTGCTTCAACAAGATTAAGGGGATGTTTTTTTCCTCTTCCTCGAAAGACTCGAATCTGTGATTCAGTCAAAAGATGGTGGCTTTTTACTCCACACCTACTTGCACATTTACATGGGTATGGCTAGAGAGCACACCAAAATCAATATCAAGCAACGTCATGGCTCTTACACAGATATCGTGAATCACGACAACCTCTGCCTCCCAACCCTTGCTCCCGACCCACCCTGATGGTACGGCAATCTTCAGATCGCCCACGTGGGCGCCGTGGAAGCGAGTAAAAAAGAAAAAAAAAACACATCTTCCCCTGCCCCTCTCGACGTTTCGTCAAGCCGGTGGCGGACGTGGCAGCTGGAAAGGGCAAGCAGTGCAAACGCGTCGTCTGTGATTCACAGAAAGCATCGATTTCCCTCGAAGGGACCCATTTTTTTTTCGACTACAAATTGGCATCTTCTTCCTCGCTTTCTCTTCTTCCTTTCTTCTTCCTTTCACATCTTTCGTACTTCACGATCATTCTTCTTCTTCTTCACTTTTATCATCTCTCTCTCCAGATTTACTTTTGCGTCTTCGTTGAACTCGACATTGAAGACTTTCGCATTGATCGACTCTATCGTCAGATATATCATCGACTTTTACCTTTACCTTCATCCTCAATCTCTCGTCATCCTCCTCCTTAACTTCTCGCCATCCTCTTCCTCACTTTCTCGCCATCTTCTTCCTCTTCTTCTCGCCATCTTCTTCCTCTTCCTCTCGCCATCCTTATCCTCATCTCTTCCGTAACCCTCATTCTCACCCTCTCGACATCCTCATCTCTTCAATCTCTCGTCACCTTATTCCTCAATTTCTCGCCATCTCTATATCCTCACTTTCTCGTCATCCTCTTATCCTCCATTCTCTCGTCATCCTCATCCTTATCTTCTCGTCACACCCATCCTCTCTCTACCGTCACACACCCTCCAGACGCAGTACCCACCCAGAAGAACAAGGGAAGAGATGGCCGTCATGCAGTTCATCGGTTCCACGTGGGAACTTCTCCAGTCTCTCTGGATCCTCTTGGGCTTTGTCTGGAACATGTTCATGTTCTCGTGGACGGTTCTCGGCCTCGGTGCCGCCACCTTCTTCCTCGAGGCGATGAAGGCCATCGGCCTCAACCTCTCCGCCCTCCTCGCCGTCGCCCTCTTCTGCCTCTGGAGCCAGCGGACGCTCCTCAAGGCCAGCACCATCAAGGTGCTGAAGTCGCTCCTCAATTCGTTGGAGCCACCGGCGAAGGAGCCGGTCGAAGAAAAGCCGGCGGCCGTAGAGATCGTCAAGGGTCCGGCAATGTGCCAGGAGCGGGCCTCCAAATGCGAGCAGATCCGGTACCTGTACAGGTCGTACAGGAGCGAACTGGCGACGACCAAGGAAGTATACTACGGAAGATACTTCGAGGAATACAAGGCCAGAAAGGAGGCCGACCGCGACAACTCGTTGACCCAGACCATGTTCGGGGCCAAGCAGGATCGCATCGCCCATCTACAGGGCCAGAATGAGAAGGCCGGCGCAAAGATCGCCGAGCTAGAAGCCGGTAAGGCCGAGCTCAAGGCCCGGGTGGCCGAGCTGCAGGGGGACGGAAAGGCGCGCGAGGCGCACATCGCCGGGCTGGACTACCAAGTCAAGCAGCTGAAGATTCAGCTGGAAGAGGGCCGGCAGAAGGCCGAAGAGGACCGGCAGAAGGCCGCGAAGCAGGTCAAGAGAATGGCCGCTGCCCACAAGAGCGTCCTGGAAGCAAGAGACAAGGTGGCCAGCAGGGAGAAGGCCAGGTTCGACCGCCGGCTGAAGAAGCAACAGGGCGCCAACGGGGAGTTGCAGGAGGCACTCTCCGCCCAGACCAAGGAGACGGCCCGGCTCCGAATCAACTTCCAGCATCGGATGCGGAGGAAGTCCCGGGAGACGGGCACTCTCCTGGAGTGCATCCAGCTGGCCGAGGAGGCCAAGCAAGAGCTGGACGAATACAGGAGACATGTCGGACCGCTTACGTCCGCGCAGCGCCCTTCAAGGGGAAGGGCGGCTGGTAGCCCAAAGGCGCGCTACCAGCTGTTCCGGAGCCGGCTCCGCTCGGGATCAGAGAGCAGCGGCAGCGGCGTCGGGGTGGACGATCCCATGCCCGACCTGTTTTGAGGGGATCGGGAGGAGGAGGAGATACGGGGGCGGGGGGGGGACGCGTGGCAGCAGACAGGCCGGGGAGTTCGTTGGATGGATGCATCCAGTCTGGAGGAGAACGTGTACATGCATTACACACATACGACTGACTAGAGCGGCTGGACCGCGGGAGGCTTTTTTATCTCTTTGATTGCGCGACTAGATACTAGATACCCAGCAGCGTCGCTGACAGCGCGCTATGCGGAAGCGTATAGACATGACCGTAACGAATAGGACATTTTTATAAGTGAACAAAAAAAAGACCCAGACAGTGATGGTTGCGCAGTAGACAGGTTGCCCCAGGTTTGCTCTCCCCCGTCTCTGTCTCGGCTCGCAAGCGAGATGCCGTTCCTGTTTTAGGCCCGAATAGGAACCGCAGCCCGGGTTGACTCCCGAGAGACGAACGGGCCATTCGGCTTTGAAATCTTCCAAGCCAAGGGGACGCGTACGCCGGTACCGGTAGCATCGCAGCTGACGTTGCCGTTCACGGACAGCAACGTACCGCGCGAAAAGTCACGCAGGCTATGAAAGAGGATGTTCTCAATGTCCTGGTTGCCGATGATGTACGGACCAAAGAGCGGGTCCTGGGGCTCGACGGAAAGCGAGCAGCCCGTCCCGCTAAGGATGGGAACGTAGACGCCACGGTCGGGCCTGGAGACTCGAAAGAAACCCTTCTCCGTCGTCCACTCGCTGTGCAGAGCGGCACACTGACGCCAGTCGGCGGCATCGAAGGTGAGGTCGTAGGCAAACGTAGCGGAGTCGCACGTGCTGAGGCCGGACTGCATGGAGCTCCAAGAGACGCCGGTGATGTTTTTGAAGGGGGCGAGGCCAGAGATTGCGGCAGCGTTGACAAGAGACGAAGCGATCAGGGTGACGAATGCCACAGTAAAGAGCGGAAACCTGGCAGTGGGAGCCATCGCGAGAAGATTGTTTGCGAGTTGCTTTTTTTTTCCTCAAAGGACGAAACGAGTGTTGATCTCAAACGAGAGGAGAGCTTTCTGTTGATCTTTTGCTGGAGAGTGATGAAGGCCCAAAAAAGGAGAGACAATGAGGGAGATGCGATGAGAAAAGAGAGACCGAGGTGTGAGGGTTGAAGGAGAAGAAGGTCGGGAAAAGAAGAGGCTCGAAGATCAGAGAAGACGAGATGAAGAGATTTCTCTGGGGTCGCGTTGGCTGCTGCCTTGAAAATCAGGTTGCTAACGGAAGAGGAAGGAACAGTGAAGTCTTGCAGATATCGATAACCCGATTTGATAGAACGAAACGATATGGCGATAGGACGATAGGACGATAGGACGATACCTATCTACTGGTAGATAGGTAGGGGTGATAACAGTGATCAGGCTCAGGGCATTGATCATCATCAACTTATACCCTTGGTCAACTCATTTCCTTGATGCTACCTTAGTAGTAGGGTAGGTATATCAGGTTGAGTTGTGAGTCGGCGAGAAGCTTTCGTCTGAACAAGTCTTTCGAATAAAGTGACCCCTTTCACGACCCTTGTCTGATAGTCGCTCGCATGCATATATGCATCCCTCCACATCAACATAGGTAGCCGACATCCTACCTACCTAATTCAGGGGTTTATGTAGGTAGGCATACGTCGTGCTACGTCACGCTCCTTTGTGCGGGTGTCACCTCGGAAGTACGATCACGTTGAAGGCGATGGGAGAGACATTTTGAAACCCTGCATGCAGATGGCCGGGAGGCGGAAGGGTGAACGACAACACTACAAGCGTAGACGGAGGAGACATTGTGTGTGTGTCTTTCTTTCTCAACCTCGGCAGAACAATGTTGAGAAGAATGCTCTTGTTGAGTTGCAAGCTTGAAGGACTAGAGGAAAGGATACTCGGTCTCTGGTCGAGGCAGGCGAGCAGTAGTTACAGTCTTGCACTGAACACTCATGACGCAACACATCCACAGCAGCAATCTAGTACAGACATGCACTCAAACTCAAACCATAAACCCTGAGACAATCAAGCTGCATTACCCAATCGGTCCCTTGATCGATCCCAGGAAAACTGGCTTTGAGAGCACCTATCAGAGTGACCTGACAAGGCATTCCAAGAAGAAAAATCGACGACTTTGCGACATGCCGTAGCATACATTGATCGTAGGAGTGATAGGAAGACCCTGCTCAATGGAGAATGTCACCTTGAGAAGAACTAGTCGTAGTAGAGCAACAGAGAGCTGCGTCTCCACGTGAGGGAGTCTGGAACTGTCTCGACTTCCCTAAGTCTCGTGGCTTTTCTAAACCGTCACTGCTGGTTCGAGTCTGGCCAGACACCACGACCGACTAACTACAGGCTTCAGAGGAAAAACGCATGTTACACGATAGGCATTTCACCGTCAAAGTCCTTGATCGTTAGGTCTTTTGCCTTGCCTACCTACTCATGGCGAACTTTTCATTCCAGCTAGGTGAACGTGGCTTAGGCCTATCGAAATAAGCTCAACACAGCATGTCTTTGAACATGGAACCAACTGAATACTACATACATACTCACTTTGTATCCAGCCTTGCCTAATGCGGAGATGCCATACACGTTAGATCCCTCACTAACTGACAACAAGACGAAGATGAAAATCCCCAAGTCTCAACAGATAGAAAGACGACGAGATGTAAGCAAGATCGTCGTCAATCCAAACAAAGCACTGAAGAGAGAGGATAGAAAAAAGGGGGGAGACATGATGCGTCAAAGATGAACCTTGAAGAAGAGACGGGCATCCTGATCGTCATAATTGTGGCTTGCGGGCCGGCGCACGGATGGCATGGGCTAGAAGGGGTTTTTTTTTTCATCGCCCAACATCGTCACGCTTGTCATACCCGTCTAGAACGAGCTCATTCGTCTAAAAGGGAACGAAGCAGCCGGATGCAGAAATCAGGGGGGAGGGAGAGGGGGGAGGTTTGATAAGGCTGCTTGCCGTTGGACTGTCAAAACCGTACCCTTCTGCTCTACTCTCATATCTCGGACCTCTCCTCAGCTGGAAGAAGTCTCGTTGCAGCCCCTTGATCAAATATTCCCGCATTTCCTTCACCGTGAACGACTTCTTTTCCCCCTCTTCATCGTCTATCAGCATCGTCTATCAGAGAATCATGAGCGCCACCGCAACCGAACAGTTCCAGCATCAAGCGCCGCCGCCTGACCAGTACCAGAATCGACGGTCCAGCGTCTTCGGCAAGTTCGTCGATCGCTTCCGCAGCGGCAGCAGCCCCAAGGCAGTCAACAGCCGCGGCGGCCTCCTCCCGGACGAGTACTACGAGAACAAGAACAAGAACAACGGCGAATCCTCTCCCCCGGCCGAAGAGGAGCATGTCCCGCCTCCTGCCGCGGCCCGTAGCCGGAAGCGAGGCTCCATCACCATGTCCGCCTCTGCCTTGTCGGCCAAGATGAGAGGCGGTCGACGCGACACCAGCTCTTCGAACCAAAAACCAGTCGTAGCGGCGCCCAAGGATATCTGGACTGAGAGTTATCAAGCCTTGCGTGACGACCAGGCTACGAGTGAACTGACCCTCACCTACGAAAACGTCGTCTCGAAGCAGCTGCCTAAGCAGCTTAAGCAGGACCGTCAGGATGCACCTCTTCGCGACTGCTCTGAACAGGAGCGCTCTGACCTGTTGATGGCTATCACCCGAGGGTCTCTTCACAAGGGACAGACCGACGAGCAGGCTGAGCAGTCCGACGACGAGGCTCAGGCCATGATCGCCTCGTGTCGGAAGGCAGTCGATGGCCTGATTTCTTCTCAGCCTTCCTTTGCTGCCGCCTGGGCTGGTCTATCTAGCCTGACTCCGGTAAGAATCCCAGGCACTCTTTCTCCGCTGGTATCTTCTACGAGGGTGTAAGAAAACGCCGGGCGAAAAACGAGAGCTGACATTGACGAAATCAAGGAACTTCTCGAGCCCATCATCGACCGCAATGACATGAGGGCCGGCCTCGTACACATCGTCGGCCGCCTCTCATGGTACGGACAACTGGACAACAAGCTGATGAGCAGTAAGAGCTGGAACGACGAGAACGAATTCCGCCAAAAGCAAGACATGGTCCGCTCCACGCTCGCCCATCTCTTCCGCGCCGTCCTCGAGCTCGAGATGAACTGCATCTGCGCCACCGCCGGCGTCTCCGATCCCGCCATCGACAGCGTCGTCGGCTGGGACGACCTCAGCAGCTTGGTACGGCGCATCATGCAGACTGACGAGGAGGTCTTTGGCATCGTCCGACAGAACTGCAACACTGATGTGCAAGATGAGCTCTTTGCCCTCGAAGGCGACTTTCGTATGCCTTCGGAAGAGGAAGAAGAAAAAGAAGAGGGCAAACAAGGGCAAGAGTAGATCGGAGAAGGACGTAGTGAAGGGTGCAAGTTTTATATCTAGTACAGTCGTATATTGAGTGAGACTCGGCCGAAGTCAACTGGTACTATGCCTTCAGGAAAGGCAAGAGGCAAGATAGGTATCTTCAAGGACTGAAGGGCTTCCAAACGATGGTGTTGGGCTCAAGAATAGGGTAGGGGTTGAGCTGAATGTTGCATACGAATACTGATTCCTTTCATCAGAGCATCAACGTCCCAAGCTATCGTAGAAGTAAAGAACGCCAGTTGACTCAAAACAGTGCATCGGCGCGAAGGACGTTCGTAAACATGGGAATGAGTAGACTCTTTTGCCGGCCCCCCCTGAAGTTGAAACGTCGTGACAAGTCCTTTTCTAAAACATCATCGACACATCTCGAAATCGAAAACTTCCATCAAGCCGTCTCCCGCCAAAGGTCGACCATGGATCCCGTCGCAGGATAAGCGGCCAAAAGCGAGACGGCCAAGTCCGGCAACAGGCCGGTGGGCGTCCCCCAGTGAGCCGTCAGGGGCGCCCAGGCCATGTTCCGCCAGAAGCTCTTCCGCCAGCCGGTCGCCGACTTGGCGTCGCGGGAGGACAAGGGCTTTCGCGACCTTTCAACCAGCAACCTCGCCAGCTCCATGCCGATGTATAGGCCCCATGCTCGGACGCTCAGCAGCGCCAATCTGGCCTGCGTGGCGGGCGGGTACGGCAAGATTGCCTTGCTGGAGAGGAAGGCCACGTTCTCGGCCGCCTGGAAGACGATGAGCGAAGCCATCTGGGCGTAGGCCAAGCCGAGGTCGAAGAAAGCGTCGTCATCGACGTCGTCGTCGCCGGTGCCGTTGCACGACCGCAGCACAAGACGCTTGGCGGCAAAGTACAGACCCAAAAGGCCCCAGAGACGACCGACGGTGCGCGTCTCGCTTATCATGGCCGAAAGGGCCTTGAGGCGTCGTCCGAGGCGCAGCGCGCTGACGGCCATCGGCGGCTGAGGCGCCGTCGCCGACAGGACGACGGTGGCGGCGGGGGGTAACTTGAAAGCGGCGGCGACGAAGCGACGAGCCGAGTGGCGAAGAATGGGCCGGCTCAGGGCTTCGAGAAGAGAGCCACCGAGGCGACTGGCGTAGCAGAGGAAGAGGAGCACGACGTCGGCGCCGCCTCGCGTCTCGAGGCAGCGCTGCAGATGCGATAGTAGGCCATCGATCGTATCTTGCTGTCGAGCCGGCTTTTCTTCCACCACCGGCTTGGAAGCTGAGGGGGACATTTGTATCAGCGAGTTCGTATATGTATATTTCTCTCTGCCCGGAGAGAAGAGAGAGAGACAGGCCAGCAGCCGAGGAGGCTGTACATATGATGAAGGCCTATGAGAGAGGTGTGCTGTTAGCTTGCGGTCAAGTATGTCACGGTTCTTAATTGCACCTCTTTTATTAGTCTGAGTGAACCGTTTTCTTAGTCAGGGTTCACCGCGGCGTTAATAAAGGCACCCATCACGTGCAGTCCTCCGGCTTCACCCCTTGAACCAAGATGCCCTCGATATCCACCGTCATTCGTGAAGAGGAAAATCAAAGACCGATGTTGTAAGATGGGACTATAGCTTTCTTTCTGCTTACAATTGACTGGATATGTGTCATATAGGTAACCTCATCTGCAACCCCTTTCAACATAGTAGTGAGGATCTGTCTCTGACTTAGAGCACTCGATTGTCTCCCGTATTACGAATACAGAAGGATGAGTCTAGAAACAGATGCCCGGCCCAGACCGCGCTGCACGAGGCTGGGTACTGTCTTCATCTACTTCTTTCTTTGCTCTTCAATCAGCGGTGAAGTCTTCATCTCCTCTCGAAACTCTCGCTGCGGTTGCTCTTCTCGACTCTTGCCGAGGTGTCCTATCATCTGTTACCGATCAACTCCTCGTCCTCGCTTGACTTCAAAGCAAGAAGCCCTGGAGCTCTTTCTTGTGCTGTCGACTCTTTCATATGAGTCTTACAGAGACAGCCTTCAAGCCGCGTAGACGTGTTATCAAAGTGGGGAGTGTAGCTTCAGGGAGAACCTCACCTACTACTTAGACATCAAGTCAGGTAACGAATGAGTCCTTTCGCCCTTTCAAGAAATTTCAATTGACTGGATTCTCTTCAGAAACTTCCTAGCTTAGGATCAACCGTATTGACTCAGTCCTTCCCTTGTTCTCAGTCATGCTGGAGATGACATGTATGTACATATATCAGTCAAACACCGCCTCCGTCAGGCGAGTCCTGCCCGGCGTTTGGGTCAAGCATGATTTTCCAGAACAGGAAGCAGCGGAGAAAGCCGTCAGAATGACCGACGCATACATGCTAAGGAGAAACCTGCGCGAATCTACCAGGTATGGCGTCTCGTTCTCTCCATCGGTCGTGATAATGACATGTCATGGATAGGCTCGATGCTCAGCACCTCTTATGGACCATGTATCAGGGTCACGTTCTTCCTCCCGTCATCCCTATCCGAGAGGGTATGAAGATTGCCGAACTCGGCGCTGGAACTGCGTAAGCCGCAGCTCAGCACCGAATTTTCAGATCATGTGGTTGCTCATGATGTTTCTTCGTTCCAAAGAATCTGGTTGATGGACCTTTCGCGGAGAATGCCTTCTTCTGTCCAGTTGGATGGATATGATATATCGGACAAGATGTTTCCTTCGCGGACTCATTGGCCACCCAACGTCAGCCTTAGCCTGCTGGATTCCAAAGGCCATCTTCCCTCGTCACTGATAGGCCAGTACGATGTCGTTCACATCCGCATGTGGGCGACCGTCTTGACGACGACAGAGGTGGACGACTTCATAAGAGGCGTCAAGAAAATGCTAAGCAAGTCGTGTCCTTATCCAGTCTTTGCTGCCCGGGAGACTTCATATTGACATGCCTCCGTGGATATAGGGCCTGGCGGATACATCTTCTGGGAGGACGCAGATCTAGAGCATCTCACTATGGCGCCAGGGTCCGAAGAGTTGCATCAGCTTATGCATATGGTCTACAGCAAAGCGGGGATCACGGGGTAAATGATAGCAGTTGAGCCCCCAACCGTCGGCCGATACTGCTCGATAACTGACCAATGTCTGTTCTCATGAGTGAAGCTGGGTTCGAAACCTACCAAGCCATCTCCAGCGGCAAGACTTCAAGATCCTAGAGTCCAAACACGGCGTCTTCGAAGGCTGCACATCACAACTGTGTACAAACACCTGCCTCCTAGCAACGAAGCAAGTGATCGAAGGGTGCAAAAGAAAAATGGAAGACGACGCCGAGATGAACGAGTTACTGGAAAAGTGTGAGAAGAGCCTGGCCGAGTTGCTGCCGCGATTCAACGAGGGGCTGGTGTTTAACTGGAAACCGGTGTCCGTACTGGGTCAGCTACCGTTGGATCCACGTTCTCGGCTCTAGGCGAGATAAGGAGGCGAGGCCTGCCTATAGGACAACCCTCTCCTGCGACGGTAATAATAGAAGGCGAAAGCCTGATGCCTGCTCGGCACCTAGAGGTTATATGTATGTCATGATAATGCCGGGGTTCCCCCCTTGTCGGACGGGAGGTATAAAGAAGAAGGAATCAAGGTTTTAATAGCTGATGAAAATCCCCGAGTCAGACTTGCTGCTATATGTGAGGTTTCTATAGGTAGGGACCTATGACGAGATGGAAATCTGGCTCTTTTCGCATCTTTGGGACTTGAGACTCCTACTTTCATACATACATACAGTATGTACCTATATGCACATATTCTGTGCTGATTATAGCAGATATATCAATGCAGATATACAGCTCGGATTTGCCTTGTCTCGCCCGGAGTTAACTCTCTTTCTTTATTCTTAGTTTTCCTCTCTTCAGCTCGAGCTGTTTGCAAACTGAGGAAAGAAAAGTCCCACATAAACAAAAGCCCTTTGAAGCGGGCCTTTCCCTGCCAAGATCAACTACCGCAGGTGGCCCGCTGGAGCCGATGCATGTGTGTGGGGGGGAAGCATGAAGACGTTTTCTCTCTCTCTCTCTCTCTCTCTCTCTCTCCAAATAATATCACGATATGATTTGTTCTCTTCCTTGATCGCCGAGCTGTCTTCTCTTCCTTTTTCTTTCTCTCTCTTTAATTTATCTTATTTTCTTCACGGGAAGTCAGGAGGGGGGAAGGGAACTTTTCACATCGGCTTTACCATCATGGAATGGCTTATTTTAGAACAACCAAGTTTCTTTTCTCTCTTTCTCTTTCTCTTTCTCTCTCTATTCTGTCTTTATCAAAGTGAAAAGCTGTATGTATGTATGTATGGCGTGATTGGGGAGACGGAGACGGAGACGTCCGTTCAAATTTCCGGTTCGAAAGGAAAGGAAAGAGGTTTTTGTGTCGTAGATTTCCGAGGCTTGGATTCCTCCGCTTGTGGGAGAGAAAAAAAGTTCCTGGGAGAGACAGATAGAGAGAGAGAGAGAGAGTGTGTGTGTGTGTGTGTGTGTGTGGTGCTTGATCGGAAGCGGGCTTCCTTGTATCGTGGATGTTGTTCGTGTTACCGTCACTGCTATTATAGACTCACCGATGGAGCAATAAAGTTGCTGATCAACAACGAGGGATTCCAGAGTATCTGCTACTGGCTTTTGAAGTTGAGACGAGCTTTGTGTACAACTTGCTCAGAATTCACATGTAGACACAAGTCAGTTCTACAGATTGCATCACATATCATCTTTATGTCAGTATGTATGTATACACACATACAATAGATCCATCTCGACTGCCGTATCAAGCAGGTGCAAAAGAAGTAAAAGAAGAGACAGATACAGAGAAAGAGAGAGAAAGGACACAGACGGAGAGACAAACGCCGATATTGGCAGCCACACTATCACACACACACACTCACACTCCCACATCCACATCCACATCCATCCACCCACCCACCTACCGTTTTCCGAACGAACCTATTATCTGTCCCCTGTGTTCGATATCAGCGGAGAGAGAGAGAGAGAGAGAGAGAGAGTGAGTGAGTGAGTGAGAGGGGGACAAGAGGGGTTTCCGGTTATAAGCCTTTCGATACTGCATAATAAGCTCTGAGTCGGGCGTCTTCCGGCGCCCGCCGCTTATCGAGACCAGAGTGGAAACTTGTAAGAACTTGGGGGAAGTTGTGCGTCCATCTGTCCACCTACTTGTCACCTATGTACATACATATGTACTGGATAGATGTCGTGGTGGTAGGTAAAAAAAGGGTAAAGGCCAAGGTCAAGGTAGCTACTATACTATAGTAATAGCAGACAAGGATGGGACGGGGATAATACGTACAACAACCGTGATGCCCCAACCCACCCGGTTGGACTTGGGACCCCCCTGAGTTAAGGAGACTCCTCTTCTCCTATCCTATCCGTCCTGGCAATGGGGGAGAAAAGGAAGGGAAAAAAAAAAACCACGATGCCAAGCGTAGGGCCACAGTAGCGTTTTATTACTTCTCACCCCCCGTTCTCCCAGCCTTGAATCCTTCTTCTCCTTTTTTCCTTCATGGTCCTCTTCCCCATCCCGCCCCCTTTTTACCTTTGTTGAAGTAAAAAAGGACTTCAAATTTCCGACTTGCAAAACTCTCAGCTTTTGGGTGATTCTTCTGATTCTGTCTTGTCTTTGTTGTTGCTGTTGTTGCTGTTCTTCTTCACCTTGCCCTTCAACTTCCTCCGTCTCTCTCTCTCTCCCTCTGTGTCTTTTTCCTTTTCTCTTGTGTGCTCGGGTGTGAGGGTGTGTGTGTGTGTCTATATTGTATTGTATTGTATCGTGTTGTGCTGTCTGTGTTATTCTTCTCTGTGTCTGTCGTGTTAGTCGTCGTCATTCATTGTCTCCTCCTCTCTCTCTCTCCTTTCTTCCCCTCCCCTACCCTCAGCCATGAGGTCGCCGGTCGTCCTCCTGAGCCTGGGCTTCCTCCTCCTCGCCAAGAATGGAGTGCTCGGATGGGACAGAGAGCAGTACATCGTCGAAACGTACTACCCCCCCTATCATCCAAGCATCCTGCTCAAGATGCAGATGAGTCTATGCCACGGCCTGAGGCTCGAGGAGGCCTCCATCGATAGAATGCAAGACTGGATGGAGAAAGGCCTGATCACTTCGGAGCAGCTCGTCGAGTGCTATCTTCAACGGATCGAGCAGACGCAGGAATACGCGAGGTGAGTATGCCGCTTCGAGTATAGAAAACAAGGAGATCACGGGGGATTCGAAAGAGAGGGCTGACGAAGAAGATGAATATGAATAATAGATCCATGATAGAGATCAACCCAGACGCATTGCAAATCGCCCAAGCCCGCGATGAAGAGCGTAAGCTACAAATGGTCCGCGGCCCTCTACACGGCATCCCCTTCACCGTCAAGGACAACATCGCCTCCAAGGACAAGATGCAGACGACGGCAGGCAGCCTGGCGCTCCAGTACAGCGTCGTGCCCGCAGACGCCCACGTCCTCGACCGTCTGCGCCGTAAGGGAGCCGTCCTGCTCGGCAAGGCCGCCATGAGCGAGTGGGCGGACATGCGAAGCACAAACTACTCCGAGGGCTACTCTGCCCGAGGCGGCCAGTGCTATAGCGCTTATAACATGACCGTCAACCCTGGAGGCAGCAGTTCCGGAAGCGCCGTCGGCGTCTCCATCAACGCCGCCGCCTTTTCCATCGGCACCGAGACGGATGGCAGTGGTGAGTTTTACTTTTTCCTTGACTGTATAACCCCTTTTCCTATTTGCTGAGCACAAGAATCTCATCATTGTTTCTTAGTCGTCAACCCGGCCATGCGCAACTCCATCGTCGGCTTCAAACCAACCGTCGGTCTCACCTCCAGAGCCGGCGTCATCCCCGAGTCCCTGAACCAAGACTCTGTCGGGACCTTTGGCCGCAACGTAAAGGACGCCATCCTCGCCCTCGACGCCATCTACGGCTACGACCGCGAAGACCCCGCCACCAAGGCGATATGCAACCAGACCACCATCCCTCCCCAGGGAAGGGGAAAGGGCTTTCAACAGTTCCTCACCAACAGGTACGCTCTGAGCAACAGGACCCTGGCCGGCAGGGCTAGGTTCGGCATCCCCTGGGACAGCTTCTGGGTTCACGCCGACCCGGAGACGCAGCGCGTCTTGCTCAAGGTCGTCAGTACCCTGTCCAAGGCCGGCGCCAGGATCATCAACAACACCGAGATCACAAACTATCAGGAGATCGTGAGCCCCCACGGCTGGGACTGGGACTACGGCTCGTCTCGCAGATGGGCCAACCGATCCGAGTACACTTACGTCAAGGTCGACTTCTATCGTAACATCGAGACCTATCTCTCCAAGCTGGGCAACACCAGTATCCGCACCCTTCAAGACATTGTGGAATACAATAATGCCCACATCGATACCGAGGGTGGAATACCGGGGACGCATCCGGCCTTTTTCTCCGGTCAGGACGGCTTCGAAGCTTCGCTGGCCACCGGAGGCTTCATGGATGAGACCTACCGACAGGCCCTCAGCTTCTGTCGCACATCGGCCAGGAGGGGCATCGACGACGCCCTCACGTGGAAGAACCGGCAGCTCAGCGCCCTGCTGGTGCCTCTCGACCCTGGCCAGAGCTACCAGATCGCGGCACAGGCAGGCTACCCGATCATGACATTGCCCATCACCACTCACAGTCAATCCGCCATGGGCATCGGCCTCGGCTTGATGCACACGGCCTGGCACGAGTCTGAGCTGGTCAAGTGGTCGAGCGCCATAGAGGATCTTCTCATTCATGAGCGCTACATCAGGGCTCGGCCCCTGTGGCGGGGACATGACCAGAGAAAGATTCCCCTGCCGCTCTGAAGAGACTGGTAGAGGAAGGAAGAGAGCGACCCCGTCGGGCCGAGGGAAAAGACGAAGCTTCGTATATGCTGCACATTTGTATTGTCGTACATGTTTCGAGTGACTGACTTATATTTGGTTGAATCGTGGGAAAGGCTTGTATGTATGTATTATAAGACTGCTTGGATCAGGTATGAACGCAACTAATGGTTGATGTCACATGTCGTGAAGTCTCTTGGTCATATAGATGGTGCCCCCCAAAGGGTTATGGTAGTACGGCTCAGTCGGGACGAAGCCCTCGGAGGTATACAGCCCGATGGCGGCAAGCATCCGGGGAAGGGTATCGAGCAGCATCTCATCGTAGCCCGCTTCCTCTGCCTTCTGGACGACATGCCTGACCAGAGCACGAGAGACGCCGCGGCCACGGGCCTCAGGCCAGACAAAGAGTCGCTTCATCTCGCAGGCGCGGCGCCGTCCATGGCCAATCTCGAGCGGTCGAACGGCGACACAACCCAGCACTTGATCCCGGCTGACGGCGTCGACGGCAAGAAGGAGGGCACCGGCGGGGGGTGCGTACAGGCCCGGTAGTGTGTCTAGCTCGTTGGCGTAACCCTGAAAGGAGAGGTCTTCGCCGAGCCAATCGACGTAGGCGCTGAAGCAGGCGCGGATAGCTTCGAGGTCATCGGGCCACTTGGCTGGTCGAATGCGGAACGGATCAGCAGCCGTTGTCATGATAGATGATGATGCTGTGAATAGACGGTGAACGTTATCTCATGGAAGAGTGGATGGAGTTGTCAGACACAGTGTGTTTATCTCTTCAGACTGCTGGTTCTCGTATTCGTAGGTACTCTAAAGCACGGACTTCTTCATGACTACCAGCAAAGAAAGGTGCTCGAAATCGGGGAACAGAGGAATGAGAGTGAGCTGTTAAGAGCTGCTTATACGATGGATGATCTTGCAACTCGTAAACTCGTATCCCAAATGTGCCGTAATTTCAGCAAGCATTCCATCCATTCTTTAACCAACTCGTGAAGCAATTCTACCTATCCATGAGAAGAGTTGTTAAGGCTAAGCATGCAAGCAACTAACAACCAACTAACTAACTAAAATTATAGATAGCATCACCCCCCTTGCTTCAACAAACCATCCCTCGCCTTTACACACTCTGCTGAGCGGCGAGCCTCTTGGACTCGCCATCGTTGACGTGAAAATCGACGGTGACGTGGATCCCCTCCTGACTGACGCTTCCGCCGTGAGACCCGGCGCTGACCTCGGTGCCGTAGTTGCCAGCCGCCTCGGCCCCGAGCATGCTATAGTCGGATCGGAGCTTGAGCGTGCTCAGCGCCGTCCCCTTGGACGTGTGGCTCCCCGGGCTGGGCATGTACTTGGAACCGCCGGCGGTCTGCGAGGTGTTGTCCTTGCGTAGGATGAACCTGTCGACGAGTGGCTTGACTCCCGGGACGGAGAGGGCGATGAGCGTCGCTCCTATCTCCGAGACTTCGACGGCTAGTAGGGCGTTGTAGCTCCATGACATGTCCATCTCCCCTGGAAAACGGAACGAGTTAGAATATGATAGAGAGATGAATCGATTTCCAGAACTCACATTGGCCGATGACGACGAGGACAAGGCGAGTGATGGATATAGCGACGACGCTTTTCATCCCCATGTCAGAGTTCAAGCTGCAAAAAGGGGAGGGAAAGGGAAGAAAGGGGGTAAACTAACGCGATACCAGGCAACAGAATGCATCCAAGCTGAATCTTCCTCCTCTGCGGCATCTCAAGGATCCTCAACATGGCAACGGGAATACCAAACAGCAGCATATCGCAAATGAGCGAAATAGTCGAGTTGGTCACATAGACGACCCCCCACTGCAAACACTTGTAAATCGCACTATCAGGCTCCCATCCATAAGGCCAAAGCGCCGTCACAGGCTGGCAATGGAAGACGATGAGCAGGAGCTGCGGCAGGAAGCCCGCCATGAGAAGGCCGAAGACGACGTGTATGCCGACGAGGAAGCCGCCGTGTAGGCCGCAGACGCGGTGGTAGAATGCCAGACCCGATACCCGGCATAGCAGCAGGGCGACGGTGTAGAGAATGTGGGCGGCGAAGTCGAGGATTTGCGTCCGCTCTACCGTCTCGAGGTCGAGGACGTATTGGATGTAGGCGTAGTGTCGGCCGGAGCCGAGGCGGATGAGTTCCATGCATAGACCGACGAAGGCAGCGAGAGTCAGCTGTTTTGAAATAGTCAGTCTTTTTATTACTTTCTTGAGAGAAGAGAGTGAGAGATAGAAATCCTTTTGCTTACCAGCGATACCAACGCAAGAAAGTCGTCGAATCCGAAGCGTTGAAGCATCAAAGTCCGTGCCAGCAACCGACACACGACGACGGCGGCTGTGAGCATCATGACGAGCATGATGCCCACCATGGCCGGCCCGTCATGGCTCTCGCGGAGGAAGTCGGCTGTGATCTCGGCCGGGACGCGGCCTGAGGCTATGGCCTCGTCGATGCGGCGACTGTCTTCCATCAAAAACGTCCGGCTTCCTAGCTATCACGAAGTTTCTTCTTCCTTCTCTCTGTTCCTTTTGCTGTATGTATGTTTTGCCCCCTCCCCCCCCTTCCTCTGTCTCGATCCTCTGTTTCGCCTCTGTCTTTGTCCTGTCGTTTTTGATCAGTCGTCTTCTTCACACCGGCAGCAAAGACAGACGGGGAGAGATATCGTCTCCCCAAGATCCGTCCACAGACCCCCTTCCGCAACGTCGTCTATTTCAACCGAAGCTTCTTCGTCTGCCAAACCTCTCCGTCGTCAAAGTCCCCATCTTTTTTTTTTCTCTCTCCTCTCTTCACTTATTATTAACGCACCGGTCTTCTCACTCCGCCAATATGTACATCCATATGTGCAATCTCCTATAGGCTATAGCCGCTTCTCGACCTCCCCTCCCCCCCCTTTCCTATTTGCGTTTCTCCTCAGCAACAGATGGGGGTCCCCGTCTCTTCGCCCTCCTCCCTCTCTCTCATCTTTTCTTTACCCGATAACCGAGAACTCATCTATTACACACTCGCAAGATGCTGCCTTATCCATTCATATCTTGGTCATAGGTCGAGGCCGGGGAGAAGAGGGAGGGGGGGGGACTTGGCAACTAGTTGAATCGCCAAACTCGCAACATCGATGTCAAGAGTAACAAGGATAAAGCTGGTCTAGAAAGCACAAGAAAGACAGACACAGACCCGTAGCCACTCAGAAGGCAACTTTTTTTTTTGTTCTCCTCCTTCTCGGGCCAGGCCGAGAATGATTCCCGTTAGAAAGAGACAACCTGTCATGTTGTGGATCCTTGTTTTTCTCTTGATTCTTGGCCTAGAAAGCCTATAATAAGGCCCACGACCCAGATTGCAACGAATGTCAAGAGAAGCAGGGGTTCCTTGTCACCATCCAAGACGTCACCTGCTTTCCAGTTTTGAAAAATACGACTCTTTTTCTTGGAAAACTCAGTCGCCCTGGGAGCATGAAAGAAAGGGGGGAGGTCTGCAGACTACAGTCACTAGAAAAAAAAGTTCCGACTAATAGAAGGCATCATATCAGGGGTCGGGCCAGGTGGGCCGCCCAACGTGAGAGGCAACCCTTCCCGTATAGAGGCCGCTACGGATACGGGTAGGTAGTGATGGATGACATCCAAAGGATGTTAGGTAGCTAGATGAAGACTACCTACAAGCGCAAAGTCAGACTTGCTAGGACATCAGCTAGCTAGCTTCACCCGAGACCGAAAGCTGGTAAGCTCTTATACTAAGTAGGTAGCTAGCTTGAGTTCGTATAAACGTCCGGCATGTATGTATGTATGTATGTATGTATGTATGATAGCTCTGTGATACTGAGAGGACAGCGAACGCAAACGTTGGAAACGAAACTGGCGACTTTCATCACAAACGGTAAATCCCAACTCAGCTCTTCTCTGTCCTCAGCTTCAGCTAAGAAAAAGTCAGGCTCCAGGTTTCCAGCAATGGGTGGTCAACCAACACAGCTGCAAGGGAAGATAGACACATACTATACGTCGTCTCGTCATTGGCAACGAGCAGTTTGATCTGACAGTTTAGCTGGTTGGAGTCGTTTGAGCCGGTGCCCTCTAGCAAAGATCTCGAGACTGGTTTTACTTACAACCGGCTGCTGTTCGTCCCTGCTCCTAGCTTGTCAGCAGCGGAAGCAACGGGCTCGAATAAAACGCAGGATAGGACGCCTCGAAAGAAAAGGAGGAATGTTATGGAAGCAATGGACTCTTCACTACTACCATCTCCCCATCGCATGGACTACAGCTCTAGGCAGGGTTCGGATCTAAAGGGAAAGAAAAATATCGACGGCGCGACTGTCCGTGCATTCTGGACGAGCTCAGTCGTCGTAGCGTCAAGTCTTTGATGGGCCAAGCTGTTGAAGATGATGCTACTATATAAAAGACATTTGCTTTCGTCCTCATCTTTCACATCTCCAGTCTGGAAATATTGGTGTAATCAATCTGTGTGACTCTCGCAAGCATGAAGTTCATCCTCCTCTCCTCCGCCTTGGCCGCCGTGGCCACCGCAGCGGCTACCGACAACAACAACAACAACACCACCAACAAGATAGAGTGGGAAACTTGCCCGGAGGAATATCCCCCGGAGCTCCAGTGCGGCAAGATGCAGTTGCCGATAGACCACGACAACAGCACGCTCGGCAACTTCACCCTCCACATGGTGCGGGTGCCTTGCCTGGCCGGCAACGACACTTCGGCATGCCCCAACAGCCTCTTCTTCAACTTCGGCGGGCCCGGCGTGGCGACGATACCAGGCTTCCTCACCGACCCGGCGAATGGTCTCTTCGGGAATTTGAGGGAAAAGTATGCGCTCATCGCGCCCGACTTCCGCGGCACTGGCCAGAGCAATCCGGTCCGGTGCGACGGGAAGTTGATGAACCAGCGGCCTGCCAACGATACGGTCGAGGGACTTGCTGCCTATAACAAGGCTCTGGGGGAGTCTTGCTTGCGCTTGACGGGGCCCTTGTTCTATCACGTCGATGCCATCTCCGTCGTCCGAGACCTGGACCAGATGCGACAGGTGTGTTGGAACTTGTCCTTCTGTCCAACAACGTGAACTGACGTACATGAAGGCGCTCGGTGATGACAAGTTCAACTACTACGGTCTCTCGTACGGCACCGTGTACGGGCCATTGTACGCCGAGCGTTTCCCTAACAAGGTCGGCAAGATAGTCATCGACGGTAATATCGCACACTCGCAGGACGATACTTCTCTCATGATGACGGGGGCCGCGACCGTCGAGAACTCCATCAACCGCTTCAGCAACTGGTGCAGTACCGATCCCGAATGCGCCCTGCACGGCGAAGACGCGGCCTCCGTCCTAGACAAGGTCGCCGAAGCCGCCGACAAGAAGCCCATCCCTGCGCCGGGCTGTAGTAAGCCGGACGGGAAGTCGTGTCGGCCAAACGTCACGGCCGACGAGCTCATCTTCCAAGTCAAAGGATCGTTCGGGGACGGACAAAAGGGCTGGCCCGACCTCGCCGAGGCCATCAAGAATGCCCGGGACGGCAACGCCACAGCTCTCTCCTTAGAGCTCCAAGAGGAGCCCGTTTCGACCGATAGCGAAGTCCCCATCGCCTGCGTCGACGGCTGGGGCGAGGACCAACGGTCGGCCGAGCGGAACCGCGACGGTCGGCTCGTCGTCGCCAGGGCTCTCTACCCCCACTCCCGCGGCGTTCACGACATCTACAACTGGCAGAAGCAATGCATAGGCTGGCCGGCGCCGGTCAAGTATCAGCGGCGCCGGCCAAACATAACTTCGTCCGTGCCGCCGGTGCTCATCATCAACAAGCTCCATGATGCTTCTACCTCTTCGGCCTGGGCGATTGAGTTGAGGAAGCAGATCCCGTCCGCCATCAACGTCTTTCGGGACTCGGATGGTCATGATGCCATCAACGGGGAGGAGATGCAGCAGGTTGTGGAGGATTATTATCTCCGGAAACTGCCCAAGGATATGCAAGTGTTTTCGACTTGAGAGAGGTTGATATTCTTCATGTTGTTCTCTTCTTCTTCTTCTTTCCCTTCTTCTTCTTCTTCTTTCTCTTCTTCTTCTTTCTCTTCTTCTTCTTCTTTCCTTTTTCCTCTTCCTGTTCTCTTCTACATAGTATATCGGTATAGACTATAGATAACTATCTACTAGGTGTAAACTATAGTTTTGATCATCTTACTCCTTGATTTTTCTTTCATGTTCAAACAGACACCTGGGCTTAACGGATACTCTGCATCCTTGTTCGTATTCAAACAGCCTCTACTTCCCTTCTCTAGTTTCCCAACTCAGGCGAGGCAGTCAGTCAAAGCACTTGTCAGTTCGTCTTACTAGTATGTACTTACTAGCTACAGTAGGTTTCTTCTCGGTTCGTCCTGCTAGCATTCCGAGCTGGATACTTCGGATACCTAGTCTCTCATCCATCTGACGGGTAATAAAAGAGGTAAAAAGAGGCCATCGTTGTCAGCCTCTAAGCCAGACTTATAGTCTTGCACTAGCCACGACCGGTCCCCAGACTGAGACGACGAAGCGTACTGGATAGTCTCGATCGAAACTACTGTCGACCAGAAGAAGCCAATATAGAAATTTCCATCCAAGCAGTGGCCCGTATCTTCGAAACGTTCCACGATATCTTGGTGCTCTTTGGAGAAGAGAAGCCGTGTTTAACAGAGACAGACTGGCTCGGCCTTGATAGAAGGATTTCTCTTTCTGCATATCATTATATTTATATGCGGGTTGACGATGAATATTCAGAAGTTGTTTTCTCTAGAACTCACCGTCGTCCCGCGACAGGAAAAACTTGCCATCACGAAGCACTTGGCCCGATGAGAAGGGAGCGAGGTGTTTCCTGGCGGCGGGCTCATGGGAAGGGCAGAATCTAGCTTCTCCAACTCTTCTTCTCTATTCACAAAGGGAGGGTGACAAAATCATCAAGGTCAAGAGACTTGGGTGGTCGACCTTGGAGTTTACTCACTGTTTTGCCTCCCTTTCGGAGGTCATCATCGAGCCATGAAGAGAAAGAAACAAGGATACTAGACGTAGTTTTTCTTTCCTCCAATATATTAACGAACCTGCATCGCCTGCAGACTTCAATGCGGCATTGTCGGCACTCACTACCTGCATATGAGTGGAGTCTTGAGAACTCGGATCGGTCCGCAATGACATGACTAGACACATCTCCTCATCATGACGCCGAATTTCATCTCATCCTAACAATCCCTGACCTGGTAAGTGGTAACATATAAAGGCGCCTTCTTGACACGGCCGGTAATAGAGGGTGGGCTTGGGTCAAATCAAAGAAAGCCAAGCACAGCGCCATCATTCTCATCAATCGTCTGATCGAATCGTCTCGAGACATGAGCAACAGCGAGATGAGCCAACTTCAATAGCCGTTCTTCCTCGTCATGGGCTATTCAGAAAATGCCGAGAGGTCTACATACATACATATGCATGCAGGGGCACGTCCCTTGTTTCCCTCATGCGCCTCCATTCGTCAAGGACAAAGCCGGCATCACAGCCGAGGAGGAAACATGTCCTTGCAGGCACCCTTGCCCAACTGCACCAACGTGCTCTTGGTCTGGGTATACGCCCGGATGCCCTCGTGGCCGTTCTCGACGCCGATGCCGCTCATCTTCCAGCCGCCGACGGGCATCTCCGCAGGCGACTCGCCCCAGGTGTTGATCCAGGTGATGCCCGCCTGCAGCTGGCGGACGACGTCATGAGCCAGGGCGAGGTCGGAAGAGACGACGCCAGCCGCCAGCCCCAGATGCGTGTCGTTGGCTCTGGCGATCAGCTCCGGCAGCCACTCCTCTTGCCGACGATCGCGAGCCTTGTAAGGCAGGATACACATGACCGGTCCGAAGATCTCCTCGCGGGCGATGCGCATGGCGTCGGTGCAGTCGGCGAAGATGATGGGCGCCACCCAGAAGCCCTCGGCCGTCGGAGTTTGCTTTTGCGCGTCCACGGAGCCGTCGTAGAGGACGCGAGCGCCGTCGACTTCACGGCCGTGGCGGATGTAGGACTGGACCTTGTCGCGCTGGACGGCGCTGACGACGGGACCGAAGTTGGTGCGCTCTTCACGCGGGATGCCCATCCGTATGCCGTTGCGACAGCGGGCCACCAGTGCCTCCTCGACGCGGGCCAGTAGCGTATCCGGGACAAAGACGCGGGTGCCGTTTGTGCAGACCTGGCCGGTGGAAAAGAAATTGGCGGCCATGGCCACGTCGGCGGCTTCGTCGACGTCGGCGTCCGGTAGCACCAGCAGTGGACTCTTGCCGCCAAGCTCCATGGTGACCGACTTCATGCCGCGGGCGGCCTCGGACGCGACGGTGCAGCCGGTGGAAACCTGGCCTGTGAAGCTGACCTTGGCAATGTCCTTGTGGGCAACTAGAGGCGCACCGACGGAAGGGCCGTCGCCGTAGACGACGTTGAAGACGCCTGGCGGAAGTCCGGCCTCGCGGTAGATAAGGGCCAGTGTCTCGGCGTGGAGGGGCGTCACCTCGCTGGGCTTGTAGACGAGGCAGTTTCCGGCGGCCAGACACGGAGCCGACTTCCACAGAGCAATCTGAAGGGGGTAGTTCCAGGCGCCGATGGCCGCACAGACGCCGAGAGGCTCGTGGCTGGTGAGGATGAAGGCGTCAGACCTGAGGCGCGTGTGGTGACCCGGCTGACTGTCGGCGACGAAGCGAGCGTAGTACTCGAGGACGTCGGCGCCAGTGAGGACGTCGACGGCCGCCGTCTCACACAGAGCGCGGCCGGTATCAAGCGTCTCCGTCAAGGCGAGCTCGTCATTGCGCTGGCGTAGGATGGCAGCAGCCCGGAGAAGAATCTCTGCGCGACGAGGTGCCGGCGTTTGTGACCATTCGGGGAAAGCAGCCCGGGCAGCGGCAACGGCATCGTCGAGCTGCCGGGGGGTTGTCGTAAAAACAGTAGCGAGTGGATGGGCCGTAGCTGGGTCGAGCGAGACGAAAGTGGCGTTCGAGTCCGACGTCTCGGGATGAGTCGAGCCGGAATAGAAGGTGTGGATTTCGGACGGAAAAGACATGGCGAAGCTGCGGCGTTGTTGGGGAGCAGGACACGGAGGCGGCGCGGAGGAGAAAGTGAGGCTCGCCACGATGACTCGCGAGAGCGGGCCGACTCCCGGGTAGGCAGCTTTTGGTGGATGATTTATGCAATGGATCGACCGAGGGAGGCCATGCCGCAAAGACAACGACGGTGGCATGGCCGGAGGAGAAGTATGTATGTCTGTATAAAGTAACTCAAAATCAACACGGCGTCGTACTTGAGGAACCACAGCGTTGCTAACTTCGTATGCCCGTATCCGTACAATCTACGGATACTCGGTGTATTACTGAAGACAGACTTGCAACTCCTACGGATACCGTACATACAGCGATATGCGGCATGCCATTGGATGATCTCTGGCCCCACAATACCCAAGGTAGGCCACGGCTATCGATACGCACATGGAGAAGCTAGTGGCTGCTTACGCTTCTGCAGTCTAACCCAAGGCGGCTAGCGTCGTCTCGTAAAAGGCTACCCGACTCACATGGCTTTAAGCCACACTAGTCCAGATCGGTCATCGTCACTCAGCCTCCGCCGAAGATTGAGAGACCCTTGACGCCCTACACGTTTCTTCGCCGAAGATCCGCACTTTTTTCTCCTCCTTTTTCTTTGTCTCTCTTCTTGTCTATTATTCCCTTTCTCTTCTTACAACTATTGATTATTGTCTTATCGCTTCAATTGTTCGAATCTTATCGTCACTGATTGCTTTCTCGTCGACCAACATTCTTGCATCTTTAAACTTTCACTTTGCTTCTTATTCAACAGGACTGAAATCTCTTACAACAATGACGACAAACACGCTCCCGCCCGATTCCGTCGATGCTTTCGACTACATCATCGTCGGCGGAGGCACGGCCGGCTGCGTCATCGCCTCCCGTCTGTCGTCTTATCTACCGGAGCGTCGCGTGCTGCTGATCGAGGCGGGCCCTTCCGACTTTCGGCTCAACAACGTGTTGGATCTTCGCAACTGGCTCTCCCTCCTCGGCGGCGAACTCGACTATGATTATGGCACGACGGAGCAGCCGATGGGCAACAGTCATATTCGTCACTCGCGAGCAAAGGTTCTCGGTGGCTGCTCGTCCCACAACACGCTCATCAGCTTTCGTCCCTTCCGCCACGACATGGACCGCTGGGTGGCTCAGGGCTGTCGCGGTTGGGATTTCGACACCATGGTGCGGCTGGTGGACGGGTTGCGCAACACGATCCAGCCTGTACACGCCCGTCATCGCAACCAGCTCTGCAAAGATTGGGTTCAGTCGTGCGCGACGGCCCTCGATGTGCCCGTCATCGCCGACTTTAATGCCGAGATCCGCGCCAAAGGCCGCCTGACCCAGGGCGCTGGCTTCTTTTCCGTCTCGTACAACCCGGATGACGGCCGCCGCAGTAGCGCCTCGGTCGCTTACATCCACCCCATGCTGCGTGGCGAAGAGCGCCGACCGAATCTTACGGTGCTGACGGACGCCCACGTGTCGCGGGTCCTCGTCGACAAGGCCGTCGCCACCGGCGTCGTCGTGGAGCTGGCCTCGGGCAAGCGGCTGAGGCTCCGTCCGCGCCGCGAGACGATTCTCTGCGCCGGCGCCGTCGACACGCCGCGTCTGATGCTGCACTCGGGCCTCGGACCGCGCGCTCAACTGGAAGAATTGGGGATCCCCGTCGTCGCCGACCTGCCGGGCGTCGGCGAGAACCTGATCGACCACCCGGAGACCATCATCATGTGGGAGCTCAACAGGCCGGTGCCGCCCAACCAGACGACGATGGACTCGGACGCCGGCCTCTTCCTGCGGCGCGAGGTGGCCGGTGCCGCGGGCGGAGACGGCGACGCAGCCGACATCATGATGCACTGCTATCAGATCCCCTTTTGCCTCAACACGCAGCGACTGGGCTACCCCCTCGTGCGAGACGGCTATGCGTTTTGCATGACGCCCAACATCCCGCGGGCCCGATCGCGCGGACGACTATACCTGACGTCGTCGGACCCGGCCGTCAAGCCGGCGCTCGACTTCCGATACTTTACCGACCCGGAGGGCTACGACGCGGCGACGCTGGTGGCCGGGATCAGGGCGGCGCGGAGGGTGGCACAGCAGAGCCCCTTTCGCGATTGGCTGCTGCGCGAGGTGGCGCCGGGTCCGGCGGTGCAGAGCGACGAGGACATCAGCGAGTACGCGCGGCGGGTGGCCCATACCGTCTACCATCCGGCGGGGACGACGAAGATGGGAGACGTGGCGCGGGACGAGTACGCGGTGGTCGACCCTGAGCTGCGGGTGCGGGGCATCGGGCGGCTGCGCATAGCCGACGCCGGTATCTTCCCGGAGATGCCGTCGATCAACCCGATGGTGACGGTGTTGGCCGTGGGCGAGCGCGCTGCCGAGCTGATTGCCATGGACGACGGGTGGAAGCCTGACGGGAAGCAGTCGAGGCTGTGAGGGGGGGTTGGAGGGGGAGGTGGGAAATCCCAAGTGAGTTTTTTGACGAGGTCTATGAGTGAATGAGTGAGTAGGTGAGTGAGTGAGTGAGTGAGTTGAGTAGACTGTGTGGGTGAGTTGAGTGATGAGTGTGAGTACATATGAGTGAGTGAGTGTAAGTGTGAGTGTGAGTGTGAGTGTGAGTGTGATGAGTGTGAGCGTGAGTGAGAGTTACCCGTGTGTTTGAGCACGCCAACAACACGGACTCCTCATGGTTTCTCTCCCTTGTTCAGGCGACTTTGCATTTGTGTGACGACTGACGACAGAGGAAGAAAAAGGTCAAAGGGGGCAGAGAAGGGGGTGGTGAGGGGATGGATGGCTGCCTCATCCCAGCCATAGTTCTAGGCACCTGTAATACAAGAGGCATTTGCACGCACCCACTCTCTCACTCTCACACAGTCGCTCTTCTCTCATATATCTCATGCATACCTACCTACTATTTACAGTCACACTCACTCTGTCTCTCATGTTGTATTTTCATCTACCATCTATAGCATGTACATATAATACAGCTATAGGACATGAAGACAGCTTTTCCTCCCCTCATCATCGAATTCAACAGGTGAGAGAAGGGAAACTCCATCGGCCTTCAAAATCAGCCTCCAGCCATCGAAAGGGGGCGTGTTAACTGGGGTGGGAGGACAAGTGGGTTTCCGCAGGCACAAAGGTGCCCCGGCGGGGGGGGTGATTCAAGGCTCTTTTGGAAGAGGATAGAAGAAGGGAGACGGAGAGACGAGAGAGAGGGAGAGCCTATTCCTACTGTTGGGACGGTGATGGAGCCGAAGCGGAATCAAGGGCCGTTGAGAGGTTTTTTTCTTCCTTCGTTATTAAACTTTCCGTGTTTTTTTCTTGGCCGAGGAGGAGGATTGTTGATAATGATTGGTGACTCTTTGCTCTTGCTCTTTGACTGGGACCGAGATGGTAGAGATGCGGTATCACGAGATAACTGGGTAAATAATACTAGCATTCCAACTTGTCATCTCTGCTGTTGGACGTGTTTGATTCCAGGCCCGTAGATAGCGTGTGGATATTGGCTTACATATAGACCCCTGTTGACGGATAGACAGCTGGGTAACAAGATGCCTATTATTCCGTCGACGATGCCACACGAACACAAGGCAGATACTAGATATGCATAGGTCGGCTGCTTGTTCGTTAGTTAGTGAGTACATGCCTAGCAACCTGCCATGTGATGAAATCGCGCAACGTCGTACTACGTGAGCCCTGCTTGGGGTGCTGCCTCGAGGGGGGGGGACTGGCTGGGAGGGGGAACAGCGGGCCGCGGGGCCTAAAAAGCCTGATCTTGTTCAGCTGGTGCGACCTGTGAGGAGAGAGAGAGAGAGAGAGACGGGATATGATTTGACGAGAGAGAAGAGAAGAGAGAGACAGAAGAGACAGAGAGACAGAAGAGAGGCAAAGACAGAGAAGAAGGGTGGGGAAGGGTTTTGTTTGCTTCATTCTTTCTTCTCTCTCTCTCTCTTCTATCAGTCCATCTTTTGGCTCTCTCTCTCTGTCTCTATTATATCTCCCATCTCTTTGTTATACATACATCTCCATCCCTTCTTATTATAGTCCCACACTATTCTTTTCTCTCCTCTTCTCTTCTCCCTCTCTCTCCCCTCATCTCTTCTTCCCTCTTCGCTCTCTCTGTCCTCCCTCTCTCCTCGCCACATCTAACCAACATCCTCACCATCATCACTCTCTCTCTCTCTCCATCTCTCACTCAACAACGCTATAGACAGGGAAAAAAAAAAGAAAATTAAAAATCCCCGCCATCATGGCCTTCGCGCCGGCCATCGGCGACGGCAGCCGCGCCCGAATGCCGATGCCGGCTCCGTGTCCGGGGCAAAATCCAACCTCTTCCCTCCGCCTCGTCGCGGAGGAGACCGAACAGGTAGACGCAATAATGGACCAAGGCGAACTTACAACGACGACGACGACGACGACGACAAAGAACAACAACAACAACAACAACAACAAGAAGAAGCAAAAAACAATGTCCGAAACAGACCCGGACTCGGACAACAACAGAGTCTCCTTCTGGGGCGGTCCCGAACCGGTCCCCCTGCCTCCGCGGTTCGAACGCATCAAGCGTAACCTCATCGCAGGTCACGAAGCCGCGGTGGAAGCAAGCTGGCCGAGACTGATCCACGCGCTGCGCTCCGAGGTCGAGCATATAGAGGGTCTAGGCCCGCATCTCATACCGTCCATCGAGTTCGCTGACGTGGACGACGCCGCTCAGACGGCTCGCTTCGGTCGTGATCTTCGTCGATATGGCGTCGGCGTCGTGCGCAAGGTGCTGGATCCGCGTACGGCTGACGAGGCCGTTAGGGATACGGCTCGCTATCTTCATCGTCGTCAGAGCAGTCATGTTGGTCGTCCTAGTCCTTCTTCTCCTTCTTCGACGGCTCGCTTTCGCGCTCCGCGTCAGGATCCGACTTGCTTCGATTGCTTCTGGACGCCTGCTCAGGTCCGCTGTCGGGCTCATCCCAACGTCTTGCGCGCCCAGCGCTTCCTCATGAGCCTTTGGGACACGGGCTCCGATCAGCGACTCACGACCGACCTTCCCATCTCTTACGTCGACCGCATCCGAGTTCGTGGCCCGGGCTTCGATACCGTTCCGCCCGTGGCGGCTTCCGAGTCTTGCTCCGCCGATGCCTCTACTTCGTCCACATCCACGTCTTCGTCGTCGTCTTCTCCTCCTTCTTCCTCCGTCGATTCCTGTCCCACGAATCCCTCCTCTTCCTCCTCCTCCTCTTCCTCGGTTGCTGCCGCCAACGATGCCGAAAACGCCTCTGGTCGCTTCTGGCCGCACCAACCACCACCACCACCGCTGCCGCAGCAACAGCAGCTACTCGCCGGTCAGTCGGCCGACGACTGGATCACGGCCCTCCAGTCATCGGCCGGCGTCGTCGCCCAAGTGGACAACGGCTCTCTCGAACGATGGGAACCCGACGGATACGGCCGTTGCGGCACCTACGACCGCATCTTCCAAGGTTGCTGGGAGCAGTACGATCCCTGGCAGTGCGGGAGCCGCGTCGGCGCCACCATCGACCTCTACAACGGATACGGCTCCTGCTCCATCTTCCGCATGTTCCAGGGCCTGCTCGCCCTGTCGACGACGGAGCCGGGCATGTTGCGGCTGCTGCCGTCGCCTCGCCTCGCCACGGCCTATTACCTCTTACGTCCCTTCTTCAGCCCCCGCCGGCCCGCGCCGACCTCGTCCCGGCCCGGTCCGGACTGGGACGCCTACCTCGATCCGTCCAATTGGGAGCTGCAGTCCGAGCCTGACACCATCATCCACGGAGCCGTCCCCGGCCACGCCCAGCGATTGACGGAGCGTTGGCATCCCCACCTCCACCTGCGCAGTAGCCTCGTCACCCTGCCGACCCTGCAACCGGGCGACTACATCTTTTGGCACCCCGACCTACCCTACCACTTCTCCAACAACGACGCCGCAGTCTCCTCCTCCTCCTCCTCCTCCTCTTCTTCCTCCTCCTCCTCGTCTCCGAACCCCTACCCCGTCAGCATGCTACTCTACATACCCGCCGCGCCGCTGACGCAGACCAACGCCCTGTACCTAGCCCGCCAGCGCAAGGCCTTCCGTCGCGGCCATCCCGGTCCGGACTTCGACACGCTCGGTCGCGGCATCGTCGCCGAGGACCCTGACCTGCGCCCCGGCGACGAGGAGATTGCCCGCGTCGGCGGCGCGGATGCCCTTCGCGCCATGGGTCTTGCGCCGTGGGAACCGCGCGGTCGTCCGTCTGCCGTCGTCGATCTCGCCAACCTCATTCTGTTTCCGGAATGAATCCCATCGTGACATCGGAAAAAGGATGGGGAAAGAAAAGTACGGAGAGTTGTGGTGAAAAGGGGGGGTTGGAATGAGAAGAAGGGGGCTTTCTTGAACGAGAGATACCGTCACTCACCTCGTTGAAGAGATCGGAAATAGAAGAAGACGAAGGAGAAGATAGTTACATCATGTATCTGATTCTTCAAGCAGTCGTGAAAAAAATAGAAGCCGTGTCAAGGAGAGACTAAAAAGACACGGGATAACTTGTTCTCATCCCCCCTTTTTTCCTACTTACATGTAAATAAACAATACAGGAATCCCGTTACTACCATGGTCAAGATATCTTCTCACTCTTCTTCAGCCATCTCTCTATCTGACAACCCATCTTCAAACTCCAGCAAAGAAGCCGTATCGGCAATCAGCGTAGTAGCCCACTCCCTGGAAACACTCCCGCTCGGACCAAAGACTCCGATGGCGAGGGCCTTTCCCCTGATGGAGGCTTCGATGTCGACGCAAGGCTGTTTCTCTCATTAGCTGTAGTCTTTTCTTCTCTCCCTACTTTCTGGGAGGGATGAAGAAACTCACCTGGACCGCTTCGCTGACGAGGTCATTCCTCCTCTTCCTCTGCAACGGCATCTCATTCCCTCCCGTCGACATACACGGCTCCTGAGCCATAGAAGCCAAGGAGATACCCCCCTCGCCTCCCACGACCGACATCCCCTCGACCTCAACGAGAAAGTTGACGAAACAACCGATCCTCAACCCCGTCCAGGCGAGGACATCCCAAACCCCGACGTGGGCTCTTCCCCGAGAGCCAATGGCGACGAGATCCGCCTGGATCGCCAGCGCGACGTCCACGAGCCTCGCGTCCGGGCTGAGGTCGACCTTGAGAGGGACGAGGCTTAGAGTCGGACACGTCGGCGGCGGAGACCAGTCCCCTTCGTCGGCTCGGTTGGCGAGGTAGATGCCGATGACGATGGATCTCTTGCTGTCTCGATCGCCGAGGGTGCTTGCTATTGCGGCTAGGACGATGGACTGTAGGCTTATCCCGTGTTGAGAGGCCTTGGTTCGTAAGGGTGTCACATCCTTGACGGCCGATGTTTCGAGATGGCAAGTCCTCTCTGCCATGTTCGTCGTCGCCGAAGCAAAGTCAACGGCGACTCCGCCTTTCAGGTATTCAGTCCAGAACTCTCTCCGTCTATCCTGGGAGTCAGATATAGCACCGCAGTAGAGCGACCAGCGGGAAGAATCATCGTCGTCGTTGTCGTCGCTCTCGCCGGCTGCCTTGTCGTTCAAGAGGTCACACAGCTGCGACGTCAGGGCCCCCAGACTCATACCGTCGTACAGAGCGTGATGAATCCTAAGCCGCAGTTCCAGAGCTTTGCTGCCAGCTGCGTCGATCTTCGTGACCTCCAGACGAGCAAGGGGCTGAGAGACGCGACCACTTCGAATGGCCTCCCTTTTCATCACCGCCTGAATCCACGGCACCTCGTCAGACGCAGTGGCCAAGAACCGTGTTCGCAGGATGACAGCCCGGTCAGTAAGCATCTCCCACGCCTTTCGGGCCCTCACTTCGTCATCGGTGCCGGTAACGCGATACGAGAACCCCGGGAAGAAGATGTCGCCTCCCGGCTTCTCCGATGCCGTCAGCATATACGTCTGCATAGGCGTCGCCGGCAGCATCATCTCGACGTCGTCTATGGGAATGTCGCACTCTCGGAGCAGCTCGTCCGTGTCTATAGACCGAGGCGGCGTCCATCTCACTCCCTCACTTGGCCGCTGCTCCTCCTCCTTCTCCTCGATGAGTCTGGCCTGGCCTGCCATCTCCCTCAGGCTTGAGAGCTTGACGAGCTCTCTCGGTTTCAAATCGACCTTTTTCTTCTTCCGCAGCAGCATCGATACCTTGACGACGCTGATGGAGTCGAGTCCGAGCTGATACAGGCTGGACCGGAGTGTTATCGACTCTGCCGGCACTCCTGATACCTGGCTCAGCACGTCGCGAATGGCAGAGGCCGCGTCACTCCAGACTTCATCTTCGATCGGGAGGTCATCGTCGATGGACTCGGGCTGACGGTCGACCGCATCATCCTCCTCGGTGGTCGTCACGGCCGGCAACCCGCAAATAGACACACCCCCGAGATCTTGAAAGGAGAGAATAGCAGCAGCCTCATCCCGAAGCATGAACTGCAAGGCCTCGTCCAGTCTACCAAGCAGCAGATCAACTTCTTGGCTGGAGAACAGCTGTGCGTGACAAGCAATGCGCCACGTAAGCCCATCGTCGTCGTCGACAGGCTCGGCCTCGACACAGACCGGGTATTGAACAGCTGCCTGACCATCAACGGACCGTAGCAGTTTTCCGTCTTCCTTTCCCGTTTCAGGCGTCTTCTGGAAGAGAAACAGCGAGTTGAACGCCTCAGTCTTGACCGCCCGGCGAAGGGGATAATGCTGATAACCCCTGACATCCGCCACCGTTCCCTCCAAGTACTTGAGGAAGCCTGAGACGGAGCCGTGAAGGATACAGCGCAAGGCTACCGTGCTCATGGTGGGAAACATCAGCTCGTCCGCGCCCTCGCCGTCTCTGCCTGACAGTACAAGGCCGAAGACGACGTCGAGACTCCTGGTTCGCTCCGCAAGGACGGCAACCCATGCAGCCATGCAAAGGACTTGCAGGCTAACCGCCTGTCTTTTGCAGAAGCTCATTAAATCAGAAAGACTGTGAGTTGATGGTGTTTCGCTTCGCAACGTCGTCGTCGTTGTCGTCTTCATCGTCGTCGTCTTGCTCCTTTCCTCCGCCGAGCCCGTCAAGACAGTAGGACGGAGACGAGCGAGATGGCCAGCCCAAAACCCACCCGCCTTGTCCGTCCTCGAGGCGAGAACATGAGAGACGAAGGCATCAGGAGACACCCCCGTCGTTCTCGTCCGGTTGCGGTACGCCGCCTCGAGATTCCGATACATGAGAGCGAGCGACCAGCCGTCGTAGAGAGCATGAGCCATAGAAACGACGACGAGACGCCTCTCAGCCAGCGTCACCAACGTAATCTGCACCAGATCTCGCAGTCCCTTGCCCCTGATCGCCAACCGCGTCGCGTCCAGCATCATCTGCCCGATCTCAGACTCGTCCGTGAGAAGTCGAGTCTTGACTGACGTCGTGTTGCTGCCTCCCTTCTTGAAGACGACCTGGCAATATGCCAAGTCCAGACTCGGGTCGCTGACTGGGATGAAGCCGCTTCTCAAGCATGGCGATGCCTCGATCAGTTGCATCCACGCGACGCGCAACCTCTCCGTATCGACCCATTCCGCAACCTCGAGGACATCATGGTTGAAATACCACTGAAAGTCTGACTGAACCATGCCCGCAACCATGGATTCCTGGAGGGGAGTCGGAGGCAACACCGCTTCCACCGTCTCTGCATCTATCTCAGCATTTTCCACTTCCATCCAGAGCTTGGGTCTCAGTTCTCGGAGAGGGTCGGCGTCGTCTTCTGACGACGGAAGCGCAGTACTATTCATCTCCAGTCGCTCAACGAGACGGGATATCGTCTGACCTCGCAGTATGTCCGAGGCCGATAACTTGATCCCACGCTGTCTCAGCCTCGTCGACAGCTTCATGGCATCGATACTATCAAGACCCAATTCCAGCAACTTGGTTGTAGCGTCCACTTTCTCAGGGGCCACACAGGCAAGCACCGCCATCTGATCTCTGATAGCAACAGCTTCTTCCGTCCAGTCAAAGGCGACGGCCGCGGATGGTTCGTCTGCCGACTCTCCAGCTCCGGCTTCTTCGGCAAGTCGCAAGCATGGACTCATCGTCGACTCCTCCTCAGCCATCAACGTCATCTGCTCAAATCGATCCAGCAATCCTTCGAGCAAGCTGGCGTCGGCATATTTCCTTTGCGACACAAGATATAACCGTAGATCATCAGCCCGCGTTGCTTCAAACGCCAGCGGATAGTCAGGCCGATCCGGCCCGTCCTTGATCTCCCACGGCGCAGCTTCGTCGCTCCAGCCATGCTGAAAGACGAAGAGGTTGTCGAAAAGCGGACGGCCTCCGGAACACCATCTCTGAATGTCTTTCAGGGGCACGTGCTGAAAGGGCATCACCGAAGTGCCAAAGGCGTGCGCCTCGCTCATCAAAGACGACCATGTCCCCCTTCGCTCCGCGTTCCCGAAGAAGGGCAACGTGTTGAACAGAGGACCGATCGTGCCTTGGACACCAGCAACATCTATAGATCTGCCCGAGAGGATGACGCCGACCGTCACGCTGCGGCCGAGATAACTCTGGAGTACCGACGTCCACAGCGTCAACACGACAGACTGCATTGTGACGTTTTGTCGACGTCGCAGTCCCTCGAGCCGGTCCAGCGAAACATACCGCGTGACTGTCACACCTCCGATGTCTTCCGTCGATCCTGCGAGTGTCGGCATCGGTGACGGTGCCCAGTTATGCAAGTGATCGATCCAAAACTGGCGGCAGTGGTCGTATCTCGCAAGCGGCCCGTAGGCCAGGGCTTCGACAAAAGGGAGGCCGGAAGGAGGTTTCTCACCGCGATACAGGGCCGTGGCATATTGATTTATGAGTCGTAGGCTGCTTCCATCGTAAAGTGCATGGAAGATCTGGATGGTGAAGCTTTCCAACTGCGGCCCATGCGCGTGGATGAGCTCGATGGGATGGAGAATGTTCTCCCTGTTCTTCGCGATCCAGTCTCGTCTCTTGGCTTCGAGAGTGAGGTCCAGTTCCTCCTGAGTCTCGCAACTCACGTCTTCCCATCGGCTCTCAGTCTTCTTCATCGCAACTTGGACATGACCATCAGGTGTGTCGACAAAGACAGATCTCAGTATCAAGTGAGTATCAATGGTGCGATTCCACGCGGCCCGCATTCTCTCAACAGAGACACCTCTCCCAGGATGAAGCTGAAAAGTAGAAAAGTAAGATCCAGAGCTCTCCATAGCTTTGAATATGATGCCTTGCTGCAGCGGCGAGCAAGGGGCAATGTATTCAACCTCGTCCGGCCCAATGCCAAGCACTCTGCAGACGAGCGGAAGATGTCGGTGATGGCAGGCTTGGAGAAGCTGCTTCGTCTCCCTCACGCCGCTTCTCGGGACGTCGGTTGACTTCTCTGTCATGGCCTGTGCAAGATGTGCCATGATAGGCCACTTCAGCAAGACAGCCGGCGAGGCAGCCTGAAAGCCTTGCTTCCGAAGCATGGCCGTCAGCTGTATGACGGAGATGGAGTCGACGCCGACGTCGAACAAGCTTGTAGAAGCCGTCATCTTCTCTTCTTCCACGCCGCTAAACTCTGATACGACGCGGATGATTCTTCTCACGATGGTCCCATCCAGTCTCGAAGCCGGGAGAGCGACGGCTGCGGCCGATAGCTCCTCGTGCGATAGAGACTGAAACAGCGATTTGAGCTGCTTGGCTTCGACCTTGTTATTCGGCGACAATGGTATATACGGCACTCGCAAGAAGTACGTCGGCACCATGTACGCCGGCAGTCTCTCCAGACAGGCCGACCTCGCTCGGAGACCAAGACCGTCGTCGTCGTCCGCGTCTCGTAGCACGGCGAGCTTCCCATAGCTGCTCGATCGTCCTCTTCCTACAAGAAAGGAAGCCAGCACATCTTTCTCAATAGACTCCCGCCGTACCAACAGCGTCGCACAGTCCAGCACGTCGGTCACGCCGGTGCGGATCGCATGGTTGATCTCGCCCACCTCCAGACGTTGTCCGCGCAGCTTGATCTGATCGTCGGCTCGGCCAAGAAACTCGAAGCAGCCGTCGTGAAGGATCCTTACCAAGTCTCCAGTTCTGTACACCCTTTCACCAAAGTCGACGAGCTTCGGGAACCGCTCCTGAGTGAGATCCGGACGGCCGAGATACCCCTTGCCCACCAGCTTGCCGGACACGCATAGCTCCCCGACGGCGCCTCGCAGGACGGGCCTCTCGGTCGAGGGGACAAAGACGTAGGAGCCGACGTTGGGAAACTGTCTGCCGATGTTGCTCGGCCGTCCGTTGACGGGAACGCGCTGATACATGGTGACACCGATGGTGGCCTCGGTCGGACCGTAGGCGTTGTAGATGACCGCCTTGGGCCCCCATTTGTCGATAATCTCCTGCTTCAACTGCTCTCCTCCCGTGATGAAGACGCGCAGGCTCGGCATCTCCTCCGGACTCGTCAGCCGGGCCAGACTAGGCGTGAGGTCGACATGCGTGATACGTAACCTCCCAATCGTCCCGACGAGATCGTCCAAGATGAAGTCCCGCGGCGCTGAGACGACGGTGATGCCCACGGCCCAGCTCCAGTACTGCTCAAGCACGGAAACGTCAAAGTGAAGCGCCGCAAACTGAAGCCAGCGCGAGTCGGCATCCCAATGCCCGCGGAAAAGGTCTTGAAACGCAATCATGGCCTGAACAGCATTCTCGTGACTGATCTCGCATCCCTTTGGTGTTCCCGTCGTGCCGGATGTGTAGAGACAGTAACAAGTGTGAGCGGGTGTAAGTTCGCGGTCAGCCCAGACAGGACGCTCATCCGGCTGCTCTCGAAGCGATTCTTCGCCGATTCCCAGTACATTGATGGAGACGTCGATATCTGCTGCTTCTCCCGTCTTTGCCAGGAGACATCTAGCGTCTGAATCCCGCAAGATGAAATCCTTCCTCGCTTTCGGAGCATCAGGATCAAGGGCAACGAAAGCACAGCCAGCTTTGAGAATGCCCAAGATGGAGAAGTATGCTTCTGGGCTCTTCGAAAAGTGAACAGCCACAATGTCTCCAGGCCTGATATGGTCTCGTAGCAGATTGGCGACTCGATTTCCCATGAGGTCGAGTTCTCTATAAGTCCATCTCTTCGACTTTCCCTCTCCCCAGTCGTCGATGAACTCGAGTGCCGTTGTCTCTGGCTGACGATCGCAGCTTTTCTCCACGAACTGATGCAGTAACTCAACCGGTGAGGCCATGACCGGTGTCAAAGCCGGCGTAACCGAGAAAAGATCAGAACGCTTCTCAAAGAGTCCAGCCTCGTTCCCATCAGGCTCGCTGACAAGATGATTCATCGTTGCGTCGAACTGTTGAACGATGAGACGCGCCTGTTCTCGCGGTATGAGATTCTCGGAAAACGTGATCCGGAGACTTAAGCCGTCATCATCTGCAGTGCTTGGCTCGATCTCGAGAGACACGGCATAGTCAACGACGGCCTCATCTCTAACCAGCCTCCAAGGTTTCCTTCCAGCCTTCGGCCTATCACTCCTTTGATAGACGACCAGCGTATCAAAGACCGGAGCGGCAGGATGGCCCAGCCACTTTTGAATGCGGCCAAGATCAACGAATTGGTGCTTGTGCGCTCCGGCATTATACTCCATCATAGCCCCGATGAGCTCTCTGTTCGACTCCAGATTGCTCGCCACGACCGGAATAGTAATGATGCAGGGAAACGGAGCGTCTCGAGAGAGGTCCGTCACGCGCCCTGACATGGTGATGCCGAAAATCACCGAGCTCTCACCTTGATACGACGCCAACACACGTGTCCAAGCAGCCTGCACCAACGCCTGGATCGAGCTACCGCAGACCTTGGCAGCCTCGGAGAGATGACTGAACGACATCGAAGAAGACGTTTCGTGCGTCGAAAGCCCAGTCGTCCCCTCTTCCCTCAGGGGCGTAAGGAGTGGAAACTTCCTCACCACGGCGCTTTCGGCATGCTTCTCCCAGAACTCCTTGGCAGCTTCTTCCCCTTGTAGTCTGCGTGAGAGAACCTCCGCCAACACCGGCTCGACCCTGGCGAAGCGAGGCTCTTTTCCCTCGAGCAAAACGCTTGAGAGGCCTTGTAGAAGCTCATCCAGCGAGTGAGCATCATACAGAGCATGGTGAATCATGAGGTGAAGTCTTGTCCGGCTCTCCTGCTCAACTAGGACGGCTCTCCAAAGCGGTAGATGTAGAGACTGCAGCATACGCTGTCGTGTGTCTTCTTGCCATCCACGCAAGTCGAATGTTTCTCCGGACGGGTCGAAGTCAACGATACGCTCGAACGGGGTCGACGCCTTTCTATGTCGAACCATCGCGAATGAGCTATCTCTATGTCTCACGGAAAGAAAGCCAGTCCGAAGCATAGGATGCCGCCGTTGGACCACATCCAAGGCCTGTTCCACGCTTTCCACAGTCACATCGCGAGCCATCTCCAGGGAGAGAAAGTTGAGGTAATTGTGACCATTGGACGAGATGAACGATGCCAACACGGCCGACTGCATGGGAGTAGCGGGAAGAACGGCCTCGAACTGTTCTTCGGCCGATGACACCGAGCTGATGATCTGAGAGGAGACTTCATTGGCGAATTTCTGCAGGTTCATCCCCTGAACGGCCTCAGGTGAATCCTTGCCAGAGTTGTAAAGTAGCCGACGAGCGAGAACCGCACAGCTGGCACACTCTATGACTTCTGATGCGGAGACCGTGTATCCCTCCTGTCGAAGCATCGAAGCCACCTGAACGGCGTTGATACTGTCCAAACCGAGCCGGAACATGCTGGTGTCTCGTGCAATCTTTGTCTTCGACACGCCAGATAACTCCGAGAAGACATCTCGGATCGTTGTCTCGGTGTCAGACCAGCTCCCATCGTCGGATTGGCAGTTGTTCTTCTGCTCTGCCTTGTCACGTCTGGGGTTGAGTTCCGAAAGAGCTGATCCGAGAGACTCTGGTAAGGCACTCTTATCTTCCAGACTCGCGAAAGGCATATGAATCAAAAGCCGGAAAAAGTATACAAACATGTCGGCCAAGGAGGCGGCAACATCTCTAGATACAATGCCAATGTCGTAATGGGCATCGACGACAATCGAGTTCAGGTTCGGACAGGGAACGACCTCGCACACGAACGAAACGTCCATGTTCCCCGAATCCTCCTCGAGCGTCCAGACGGTATCGTCCATCTCCTTGAGAGGCTGTTGAAGAAGCAGCAAGGTATCGAACAAGGTTCGACGTTGGCTGTTGACGGTCTTTTGAATCCGACGCAGCGGCGTAAACTGGTAGGGAATCATTCGGACATTAAGATCTTGCAATTCTCTAGCCACGTCTACGACTTGAGAGAAGCTCGCGAGGTTGACGCGCATCGCAATCGTGTTGAAGCAGGGAGCAACCAGCCGGTCCAGACCAGCCACGTCGGCGATGCGGCCGTTGACGACGCTGCCAAAGGCAACATCCGGGAACTTGCAAGCTGCCGAGAGAACCATCGCCCAGGCCGTCTGACATGCAGGTAAGAGAGATAATCCAAGGCATCTCAACCGTTCTTGGACCTCGCTCAAGGTAATGTCAAAGGACCTGGTGTGAGTACATTGGTTCACCTGCGCCCCAACCAGGCGCGTGAAGAGCCTGCAAGGCTGAAAGTCACGGAGATGATGGTTCCAGAACGTATCGGTGTCCTCCGGACAGTTGAGAATCTGCTGGAGGAAGGGCCTGTAGCGAACAGGAGGAGGAAGGCTGCGCTGATTGGCCATAGCTTCAACTTCCCGCCACAGAGTATCCATCGCCACGCCGTCATACATGGCATGATGGCAAATCAGCGAGAAGAAGTTCAGGCCTTTGTATCTCAAAATCGCGCAAGAAAGAGGAGGCAGACCCGAATCCAGGGGCTCCGGCAGGCACTTCAAGTGCTCGTCAACTGCACCAGCAAGGGACGGCGCGTAAACGTCGTATGTCTTCCACGAAACCTTCCACTGCCTCAGAATGACTTGGGCAACCGGATGCTCAGCGCGTCGAGTCGTGACGAAACAGGTCCTCAGTATCCCGTGTCTCCTTGACATCTCATCCCAGTAGGCCCTCATGTCATCAGCCGTGATACGTAGCCGCAAGAGGATCTTGTTGTAATAGCTTCCTGTTCCCTGAGAAAGCATGGCTTCTTGCAGTGGCGTACATGGCAGTATCTCTTCGACTTCCTCGGCGTCTCGGCCCAAGAGTGAACCAACCTCGTCAGCCAAGATCGCAAACAAAGCATCATCAGACTTGACACCATTCTGCTCATCACTTCGTCTTTCCTTCTTCTCAAGCGACTTGGCCAGCTGAGCAACGGAAGGGTTCTGTAGGATGGAGGATACTGACACCCACGTGTCCGCCATACGAGAGCTAAGCGTGCGAGACAAGTCAATGGCAGTTATCGAATCCACGCCGAGGGCCGGAAACGGCGTCCATCGCCCAATCTCGGTCCGAGAAATCTTTGTCGACTGCGCAATGGCGTCGGCAATGATCGACTCCCTGTGAGACCAGCTTCCCGCGCCATCCAGATACTGGGTCGTGGAAGAAGCGGCTTCTGCCTGATCCCCAGACAATTCCTCGAAACTCCTTCGCAAACTGGTCCAATCTACCTTGCCGCTGGCCGTCATGGGTATCTGAGACACGGGGATCAGGTAGGATGGCACCATGTACGACGGCACCCGAGACAGGAGGCTCGCGAAGAGATGGCTGTTCACTTCAGGCGAGACCGTGAGTAACCGATATTCCGATCTGCTTCCGCATGGCACGAAGAACGACACGAGCTGTTCCGGTGACCCTTCCCGTCTTCGAGCAGAGATCGTGACGGCGGAGACGGCCAGGCCCGTCGAGGTGATGATGCTGTTGATTTCACCAGCCGCGATCCGCTGACCTCGCAGCTTGATTTGATCGTCGAGTCGGCCGAGGATGACCAACGAGCCATCAGGGAGCATTCGACCCAAGTCTCCAGAGCGGTAGATCCTTCCATGCTTCGGATGACGCAGAAACTTGTCATTCGTCAAGCGGACGTCGTTCAAGTATCCCCTTGCAACCTGATGGCCGCCGAAGCAAAGTTCACCCACCCATCCGATGGGGACCGTCTCAGCCACGTTTGGCCGCATAACGAACGTCGATGTGTTCGGCAGTGCCCAGCCGAGATGCTCAATGTTCTCTCCACGCGCCATGGGCTTCACACTGCATATATTGGTCGTCTCCGATGGCCCGTATCCCTGCCAAAGCCGGTCCTGCCACCGGTCCAAGACGGACATGGTCATCGGTTCCCCAGCTGTGACGAGAAACTCGACTCCTGGTACTTTCTCGGGATCGATAAGGGAAGCCAGCGTCGGCGTCAAGCTGAGATGGCTAATCTTCATCTGCCGTATAAAAAGCTCCATGTCTCGGAACAAGACGTCGTTGGGGGCTGCACACAGACACATGCCCGCGTGCCAAGCAAAGAAGATCTCGAAAACAGAGACGTCGAATGCTTGCGAGCAGGCTTGGAGCAGTCGCGGCTCTGCCGTCTTGGACGTGGGATAGATGGATCGCAAAACGGTGATGTTGCTGACGATGTTTTCCTGCGTGACAGCAACTCCCTTTGGCACCCCGGTCGTTCCAGAGGTATAGATGACATAGGCCAGACGAGATGGGTTCCAAGGGACACGCAGATTCTCTGAAGAGAAAGACTGCATCTCGACACGGTCCACGTTGTGAAGTCGAACGCCTTCGACTGAGAAAGACGGATAGGAGGCACTGTCGACAATGCAGTGTTTGATTTGAGCTTGCTTGAGAATGGTGCGAACTCGCGCTTCAGGCGTTTGGGGGAGAATAGGCAGATAGGCACATCCTGCCTTTTGAATACCGAGGACGACTGTGTAGAACGAAGGAGATTTCTGCATGAGCACGGCCAAGACCTCATCAGATGGGATGAGTTGACTGTTCAGATAGCGAGCGACTTTATTGGCGGCCTCATTCAACTCCTGATATGACATCGAGACTGATGGCAGAGACGTTGTGGCAAACGAATCGCAGAAGCACAACGCGGCTGCCGTAGGCCTGGCGGCTGCCGTTGCCTCAAACTGAGCAGCAAGGTCGGACTCTCCACCGAACGGCTGGACGAATTCATTGTGAACTGACAGCCGGGGCACGGTAGCCCGTACCGTCTCCAGACACGTATCGGGACTATCCAGCAACACTCGCGTGATATCTCCAAACTGCTGAAGGAAGCAGTCGATCAGACCCGGCGCGAAAAAGGAAGAATGATAAGTAGCTTGGATCGTATAGCAAGTTTCCTGAGGCTGTATCTCGAACAACAGTTTCGTCTCCAGACGATCCAGGTGATGCACCTCGGTAAGCAGCCAGTCTCGCCGTCTCAAACTCTCAAGAGACTCTTGGTAGGCCATCAGTACATCGTACAGGCTCTCAGACGGTTGGAGTCCCGCCAGTTTCCTGATCTCTGACAACGGCATCGTGCAGTGTTGCATCATCGCGCGGTTTTTGGTCTGAATGTCCCTCAGCAAGTCCCCAACAGAGAGCATGCCATCCAAATCGACTCGGAAGGGAAGAGATGCGATGCAAGGTCCGAACATCTCCTCGATCTGATCCAAGGCTATCGTCCTGCCGGACGTGACGGATCCGAGAACCATATCCTGTACTCCGGTGGCGCCGTTCCAAAGCAGAGCCAGAGATGCCTGAAACAGTACTTGAGCACCTACTGATTGATGTCCTGCCACTTGCTTAACCCGCTGGGGAGGTATCGCGAGGGTGAAATTCTTCGTCTCGATATCGCTCGACGGAGGGCAGCATCGAGCAGCAAACTTCGGAAAGGGGGACTTGTTCCATCCCGCGAGATGTTTGCCCCAAAACTGCTTTGCCAAGTCATCATTGTCATGATCACCTCCAAGTTGATGACGCAAAAGGGCCCGAAACTGCGGACGAGGCCGAAGCGGAACACCACGCAGCAGATCAGACAAGTCGGATAACATCAAGTCCATTGACCATCCATCGTAGACCGCGTGATGGACCTGGAGAAGCACCCGAAGTCCTGACTTCGTCCCTTGCTGCCGGACCTGAGCTCGAAACGGTCTCAGAAAGTCTTGCGGTTCAAGGAAGGAGAAGTTCTCGTCGAAATCTTGCACGATGTGGACGTTATCAAACTTCTTGGACAGGATGGCGGCAAACCCACCGCGCCATGGAACAAACCCTGAGCGGATGACTTCGTTATTCGCCGCCACTTGACAGATGGCATCCACGACATCGCAAGCAGCATATCCCGGGGCGAGCTGCAACTCAACTTGGTTGCAATAGAGCTGAGGCTCCCGCGTCGTCTCTGCCAGGAGCGCCGTTTGGAGCGCAGAGCAAGGGATCACGTCGTCGATGCTTTCTTTGTCCAGCTTCAAACCAGGATTATCCGTACAGATTTGGTCCAAGTCCGCCAGCATGCTCACGGCAGGGAGTTGGTCACCGGGGAATTCCACCTTGCGTCCTTTGCGGATATGACAGCACAGGTCTGCTACTGTCTTTGGTTTCAGCACATCAAACACACTCATCTCGAAGCCCGCCAGTCGTAACGCGGACGCCACTTTGATCGCTGCGAGGGAATCTACGCCAGCCATGGCCAGTGTCATCCGCTTGATCACTTCTCGGCCCAGAGCAGATGAAATCACTTGAATGACTTCCGCGTCCTCGAGAGGCCACCCTTGGCCAAGTTCCGTAGGAAGATCTGAAGAGCCAAATGACTGGTAGTTGCTCTTGAGCATTTGCGTGTCGACCTTGCCGCTTGGAAGTCGAGGAAACTCGGCCATCAACACAATGTCTCCAGGAACCATGAACCGGGGCAACCAGTTTCTACAGCTCGCAGTAATTGCATCCTCAGAAATCCCTGGATCGACGGCACAGAAAAGAACGAGGTTGGCGTCAACAACTGCCGCTACCGCGCCGTGGCAACCAGGGGTTCTGAGAGCCGATTGTTCGATCTCTCCAGATTCGATCCGCTGGCCACGCAGCTTGACTTGTCCGCCGCTCAAGCGACCAAGACATTCGAGCTTCCCGTCAGACGTTACCCGAGCTCTGTCTCCCGTCAAGTACACTCGGCCGTAAGAGGTGTTGACGAAAGCAGATGCAGTCTGCTCTGGGCGATTGAGATAGCCGCTGGCCAGTTGGTAGCCACCGAGAGCCAGCTCACCAATCTCGCCCTGCGGAAGAGGTCTAAAGATGAATTCATCGTGTGCCGAGGTACGGGGCTCGACAACGAAACAGGATACTGTATCCAGGGGACTTCCGATGTTGCTCATGGGTGACGCGGCCGGTAACGCCGTCTGAAGCGTGCTATCTTACAGGTCAGACCTCATGGGCAAATGAACAGCACCAGCCTGCTGTCGTGTCTTACCAATGGATAGTAGCTTCTGTCGGTCCGTACATGGCCCATAACATGCTGAGCCTGGCCTCGGACCCGCCGAACTCTTCAACCACGGGGCGGGTCAGCATCTCACCAATGGTCAGAAGAAGCCTTAGACAAGGGGCGTTTTGTCGTCTCTTGAGCAGACTCGCAGCAACTGTGGGCGTCAACTCGCAGGCATCGACCTCCATCTTTCGAAGAACCAGAGGCAGATCATCAAGAAGCTCATCGCGACGCGCCGAGACAAGGGTTTGACCGCGAAAGAGGGGGAAGAAAATTTCAAAGACTGAGACGTCGAATGTGGGCGCAGCGAATTGCAGAAACCTGGAGAATCGGGGAATGTGACGGTCATGAGCTAGAAGAGCTTGTGTCACGGCATCGTGAGAGACGCAGACACCTTTGGGCGTCCCCGTCGAACCAGAGGTGTACATGACATAGGCCACGTCCTCTGGAGAGGCTTCGTGATGATCTGGACACGATGGGGAAGGAGTACAGTTCTCGGCGGCATCAACCACTATAACATGAACGTGGTCTTCCGCGGGCACCAGGTGTGCCAAAGTCTGGGAGGCGAGAACAACGACCGCAGAGACGTCTTTGAGGATGAACCTGATTCTCTCGCGAGGAGCATCCGGCATGAGAGGGCAAAAGGCACCACCAGCCTTTAGGATGGCGAGCAGAGAGATGTATAGAAGCGATGATTGCGGGACAAGAACAGGGACGATGAAGGGAGAGCGGCTCCGCTCATCAGCTCGACGAGCTTTAGCGATGAGGCGGGCGATAGCTTCGGCGGCATCGTGCAAGGCTCGATACGTGTAAGAGAGTCTCCCATTCTGAGACAGCTCATCTAGAGCCAAGTGGTTGGAAGGCGAAGCGATGAGTTGATGAAGCAAGTTTGGACCCGGCAACCTGATAGGAGACGGGTTCAGGATAGACAAGTCGTTGGTAGTCATCATGTAACGATAACGACCGGAGCCCAAAAGTAAAGTGGAAGACGTGAAAGAGCCTCGAGCATCTTATAGCTGAGAGGCCGCGGACCTTGAGTGGCTGAGTTGCGTGGAGTGTTGTCAATGAGCCGTTATGATGGAGCTGTCATGATGAAAAGATGGGGGATCGGGTATCAGTAAGTTAGGCCGTGAGTCAAGTATAGGCTTAGGCCTGTGAATGACAGAAGCCAACGTATGTATGTAGAATGGTGGTGATACGAGAATAGCTAGGGGGGGAGAGGACAGAGCTGCAAAGAGGTGATGGAGAATATGTGGGATTATTCATCTCTTTCCCCCCACTCAGTAGATGCTAACCCGATAATGCGTGCGTATGTACAAACTTAGAAAGCCCGAAGGCAAAGGCACAAAAGCCAAGCACGTGAAGACGGGATTCAAAGCAACCGACGACGTCACTAACCGGAACTGCACAGGCCAACAAGGAACGAAGGTTGTAAAGATGGCTAAGGAGCTGCTTCATGCGGAAGGGCGTCCTACTCCTCCCCGAAGCCGGCCGAGCATCAAAGAACATGAGGCGAGACCCGGATAGTTAACCCACTTGCGGGGGCAGAAGGAACACGGCCCTCGTGACGTAAAAACTCACGATTGCCGACGAGGAGAAGGATTGATAAAGGGAAAGCGTCTAATTATGTACATACAATGCATGTTGTGTTTAAAAAGGCCCCTTGATCCCGGCTCTTTTTAGAGCACACAGTGCACGGCTAGTAGATAGGTAGTAGATAGTAGGTAGTAGGCACTAGGCAGGTAGGTAGTATGTAGGTAGGCGCGCTGCTGCTGCTGCTGCTGTTGCTGCAGTGCTAGGTAGTCCCCAGACGCATGCAAGTGGCCGGAAACTGCCTGTGCTCCGATCGGTCCAAGAGTATGTACAAATTCTGATCCCGAAGGTCGTGTAGAGTTGCAACGGAGTCGTGTCCTATTCTCGTCAGCGGGGCTCGCTCGCTATATAAAACTGTAGCTAGATAGGATAGGTAGGTAGGTTCGGTAGAGAGGCAGGGCTTGAGGGGAAGGATGTTGATGCTTGTTTATTTTAGTTGACTGACTAATCCCGCAGAATCTTATCAGATGCGAGCTATTTTATCTGATGATCATTATCTGATGATCAGATAAAAAATGCCTCATTAATCCCTGTAGATCCCCGTTAGCGGGCGATGACCAGCCTCCTCGGACCACGATTCCCCGTCAGGTATGAGAGAAGCAATTCGAGAGGATAGGATCAAGAACCCTCCCTTTCCTTCTAAAAATGTGTTCACACATGTATACGGAAGCGTAGAAATAGAATACGGCCCAAGTGGAGAGGCTGGGAGTCTTGGATGATGCCAGCTCGGCGTCATTCCGTAAAACAGATATGCGTTCATGAGTACGATAAGAGCAGGAGAGGGTAGAAGACGGCCGGACGGTTATGCTAAATCCGACGCCCGCATACATACATACATACATACATACCTACCGTAGCATACGCCCATACATACACACATCTTAGGTAGGCAGCTAAGCAGAGAAAAAGCCTACCTACCTACTACGGATACATAATTCAACTCGATTCGCTCGATCGAATCACTCCCCGTCTAGCCATAAACTCTCTTGCCTGCGTCATTTCAAAAGGACGAGAGAAGCGGTCTACACACACAAGGGGACTACTAAACAATAAGCCGTACAAATATCCCCGTAGCCCAGGACGACGGATAAACCCTGCTGAGCGTTGGCTTCAAGATTCCTCGAATAGACTTGCTGCAGGGGCCACCCTCGTCTTCGCCAAGCTCGTTTGGGAATGCGTCGATCGGCCCGCATCGTATTAAGCAACGATGGATGATGATCGTGTCGGAGGAGCGGGCCGTGCTTTATCTCAGTTGAACAGACTTCTTTCAGTGATGGCTGGCTTACTTTAGTCGTATCTACGGAGTCCTAGATTTTGTTCATACAGGCTCAGCGTCGTCCAAGCGATGCAAAAAAAAGACAACCCCGGGCCATGCAAGGCGACATTATTCACAGCGTTGATTCGACACTCGTGCATTACACCCACACACATCCTTATGTATAATAAGCCCCTCAATACCAAGGTAGGTAACAAACGTAAATAACAGCTCTGCACGTTTCCTACCTGGGTATCCACACGACGAGACACCGGCACGTTTTAACGGAAACATACGACAGCTTCACAGTAGCATACATATTCTCGGCAGCCAAGAGAGAAGAACAAGAGGAAACAGGGATAGGCGAAAAAGGGAGATAGCTTCTCTTTCCTCTTTGACTTTCCCTGATTTTCCCTGCCCCTCCCTCTTTCCGTCCAATTCGGGATTCAGCCAAACCTGCAGCACGTCGCATCGGGGGACTTCTGATCCAAGAGCCGGGTGGATGACGCAACGAACAGAATATTGAATCCCGCCAGCAGAGAAGCAGAAGAAGACTCTCAGACAGATACTATCAAAGAAAAGTCACACACACACACACACACACACACACACAGAGAGAGAGAGAGAGAGAGAGATAAAGAGACAATGTCCCCTCATAGCGACGAGGCCCTCAACGGCAGCCGGAGCGTCAACGGTCTCATAAGCCGACAGTCAGGCGTGAACCCATCTCGCTTCCTCCCAGCGGCCGATGATGGCGAAGACGACTGTGATTACGACCTCGTCTGCGTCGGTTTCGGCCCGGCCAGCCTAGCAGTGGCCATCGCCATGCACGACGCGCTGGCCGGCGGCGCTCGATTGCTAGCCGACGGGTCTCCTCCCAAGGTGCTCTTCGTCGAGAAGCAAAACGGCTTCGCCTGGCACGCCGGCATGCTTCTTCCTGGAGCCAAGATGCAAATCTCGTTCGTCAAGGACCTGGCGACGCTGAGAGACCCTCGGTCCGAATTCACCTTTCTCAACTACCTACATCGACAGGACCGGCTCGTCGACTTCACCAACCTCGGTACCTTCTTGCCGGCCCGCGCCGAGTACGAGGACTATCTTCGATGGTGCGCCTCGCACTTTGATCACCTTGTGCGGTTCGGGGAGGAGGCCGTCGCCGTCGAGCCCGTCTCTCGCTCGGCATCGTCGTCAGTCCGGACCTTTGCCGTCGTGACCCGGGACATCAGCAGCGGACAGCGGCATACCTATCGCGGCCGAAACGTCCTGCTCGCCACCGGAGGTCAGCCGTCGGTGCCGCCATGCCTGCCGCTGTCGAACCCGCGAGTCGTACACTCATCCGAGTATAACCACCGCATCCGCCAGCTTCTACCCAAGACGGCGGCCGCCTACCGCGTCGCAGTTGTCGGCGGCGGCCAGAGCGCGGCCGAGATCTTCCACAACCTGCCGGCACTGTATCCCAACGCTCGAACCTGGCTGGTGATGAGGTCCGAGTTTCTGCGGCCCAGCGACGACTCCCCCTTGTGCGTCGACACTCCTCATCTGTTTACTGTTTTTTTCCTTCTGTCTGGGGGAACACGCTGACTGCTTAGTTATCTGGCCTCAGCGTAAACTCCGTCTTCAACCCCGAGTACATCAACTGCCTTTATCCGAAGTCGGCCAAGGACCGCAGTAGTCTTTTGGCCGGCGCCCGGGCTACCAATTACGGCGTCGTGCGCCTGGGCCTGATCGAGGAGTTGTACGAGCGCATGTACGACCAGAAGCGCCGGCTAGGTGCCGACGAGACGCGATGGCCGCATCGCATCCTCGGCGGTCGCAGCATCGTCCGGCTCGAGCCACCGCGCACCGAGGGCCTGGCCGTGAGGATGCGGCGCGTCGGCGACGATGTCGTAGAGCAGGAGGAGGAGACGATCGAGGTTGATCTCGTCATCGCCGCCACGGGGTACCAGCGCAACGCCCACGTGCAGATGCTCCGTCCCGTCTGGGACATGCTGCCGAAGGAACCCGACATCGACGGCTGGACGGTAGAGACGGATGACGGGGGACGAAACTTGGCCGTCGGCCGCGACTATGGCATCAAGTTTCGGGCCGGCGCCGTGGCTGAAGACGCTGGTATCTGGCTGCAGGGCTGCTGCGAGGGCACGCACGGTGTAAGTCTCTTGAAACCTCGATGTTCCGGGATTTCTTTTCAGGCTGACAGTCGTCTCCAACTACAGCTAAGCGATACTCTTCTATCCGTCCTGGCGACGAGATCGGGAGAAATCGTAGAGTCCATCTTCGGAGGCCAGTCAAGGAGGAGAAACGGTTCGAGCTAGAAACCTGAAGAGAACGCGTAGTATATCCCTCGAGGAGAAGAGAGAGATGGGAGGGGAAGAGAAATGGAGAGCGCGAAAGCCATTGATCTTTCTAATAGAAGCAATTAGGTAGACTCCTGGTATGACTGCATGTTGGCTTGGTAAATCTTCGGTCTGGATTTAAAGCTTCGATATATGTATATACATACTTCTACTCGCACAACACCATTAAACATTGCATGATCACATCAACATCGTCATCACTCAAGCTATCCGTACTCAGCTCTCACCAACGCCCCGATGCCAAACCCGCGTCTATCCCTCGTCCGAATCGTCAGCCGCCAACTTCGCACCTCCATGGTCGCCGCTTCTGCCCCCGCTTCGAAGCCTCCGCTCGAAAAGCGGGCCGTTGCCGGCAGCTTCATCTTCCGGTTCCCGCCCAACGGGCAACGGCCGCAAGTGGCGCTATTCCAGAGGAGCGCTCGCGTCAGGACATACCGGTAGGCTACTCGCATTACCCGCCCGCTCCTTGGCCGAAGAGCTCAGAGGCATCACACGCCCCCGAAAAAAATACGAACGAATAAAGACATTGTTACGCGCCCATCTCCGGCAGCGTCGAGGCGACGGACGGTGATGCGCTGACGACGGCCTGGCGCGAGATCGCCGAGGAGACGGGCTTGGGACCCTGTTCGCTACGTCTTCTGCGTCGGGGGAAGCCGTATTCCTTCGTCGATCAGTCTGTTGGTCGCGAATGGACCATCAATCCATTTGCTTTTGCCCTGCGACTCAACGGGGACGAGGCTGCCATCACGCTCGATGACGAGCACGATAGCTTCGCCTGGTTCGACCCGGCCGACGTCCCTGATGACGATGGCGAAGCTTCTTTCCGCGGGGTGCCTCATCTCCTCGATAGCCTTCGTCGCGTCTGGTTCGAGCTCGAGATTCGCCCTGCCGCCGCGGCCGCCATACTCGATGATGGTCTACGTCGTCTGCGCGATGACCAGAATAGCGATGCCGGTGAGCTAGCTTCCGATGCCCTTGAAACCTTCACCCGCGTCTTGGAAGCCCTCGATCGCGACGTCGACTCGGCTCGCTGGTGGCGCAATCTCCGCATCGTCGCCTGGCATCTGTGGAAGAACGGCCACGAGGCCATGGACGCCCCTATCCTCCATCTCCTGCTCGACGCCCTGACCCTGGTCGAAACGAAGCTTCCGCGAGACAGCTCTACCAGAGTTTCCGAAGACTTCGTGGACGACATCGTCGAAGTCTTGCAGGTCATCGCTCGACCACAAGCCGAACCCATGACCGAGGCGGACATCACAACGAAGGATAATGTTGTTGCTTCGGCGGTAGATGCCCGGGCGAGGGCAGATCACTTCTTCTCAGGTCTATGAACAACAGTATCCGCGATTCGTCCCAAGTCGCCGATGACCGTGTAAGAATATTCTATATCTACTAGTTGGGAACGTTCCTCTCACTTGGGCTCTTCCACAGACGGCCCATCTGACTGCGAGCGAGCAAGCTGGCTATGAAGCCCCCTCTTGTCCACGCGCAAGGCCATCTCAATCTCCATCTCCCCCTGTCGCAGCCGCGCCTTACTGGCAGCCACTTCCACCGCCCTCTGCTGTCGCTGTGCCTCGACGACGCGGTTGCGCTCTTCAAGTGCCCTCTCTCGCCTCTCGCGCGCCTCGCGCTCCTTCTTCCTATCGTCTCTCTCCACCGCTTGCGCGTCGTCTCCCGGCGGTGGAAGCGACTGGACGTAGGCCTCGATCAGCGCGTCGCGCTCTTTCGCCACGAGCGAAATGTAGCGAATGTCCGTCAGAACCGGCGTCGGCAGGCCGTCTGATAAAGACTTGTTGTGGAGCAAGTGACTGGGCTGCGCCTTGAGGAGCGCCATGAGATCCGACTTGAGAGTGGCGTGCGGCAGCTTCAGTCTAGCTATGTGATCTCGATAAGCCTTTTCCCGGTCCTTGTCGGAGATCTTGACGTCCTTCATCGTCGCTTCCTTCTTGTACTTGCGCTTGAACTCTGGCCAGTAGAGCTTAGGCGTCGCCTTGTCTTGCAGAAACGCCAGGTACGCGATCTTGGGATCCTTGACCTCCTGTTTGGCTCTCTGCTCGAGACGTGCGGCGATCCTCTCCCGCGACCACTCATCCCAGCACTCCTTGCGCGCCCGCATCGTCGTCAGCGCGGTGTAGCGCGGGTCGTCGACGAGACGGTCCTCCTCCACGAGTTTATCCCAGGGGCTGTAGGGGTTGATGTTGAAGTCGTCTAGCAGGTCTTTGAAGAGGCACTTGGCGTCGTGCTCGGTAAAGTCGGCTGCGCCGTCGGGCCAGTTCGCCGCGTCGTCGTCGCCTTCCATACCCGGCTCGAGCCCATACTCTTCGTTCATTAACTGCAGTTGCGCGGCGATATCCGCTTCGGTGAATTCGACTGCTTCGGCTTCGTCGTCGCTGGCAGACTCGCCCGTCCGTTGTCGCTTTGAGCGGTGTTCGTCGTTGTCGTCGTCATCATCGTCGGTGACCTCGACCTCTTCATACTCGGAATTGTCGTCCTCAGGCTCGCCCCCCACGGCTTCATTTCCGGCAGACTCAGCCGTCTTTTCAGGCTTTTTGTCCCCCGAATCTTCTCCTTGACCGTCTCCCGAGGCCTTGGCTCGCACTCTCGCCTTGTCCAGCTCCAAGACGCCGGCCATCAGCTTCTCCGGAATGCGCCAGAAGCTGGTATTCTTGAGCGGGTTGTGGACGAAGCGCCGCGAATATTTCGTGTACACAAGCACCCACGGCTCACAACCCGGTATAGCCTCTTTCCGCACCGGTTTGTCCACCGGCTGCGGGCGAGGCCGCCCCTGAAACCCTGGTCGGGCATCATGGCGAGGCGGCGGCGGCGGCGGCGGAGCGAACTGTGCCCGATATGCGTTGGCGACTTGTGGATCGGAGAGGTTCGGGATGTGCGCGTAAGGCGGGAGCGCGGGTGGAGGCGTGGGCGACGACGCTTCGGCGACAGGGAGGCCGGGACGGCGGTAGGTCGACTCTTTGGTGTTTGCGTTGTAGTAATAGCTGTGGCCTGTGGGCGCCTTGTGCTCTGACCAGCCGGTCGGAAGCGGCGCGTTAGCAGCCAGGAAGGCGGCAGACGGCTTGTATGTGGATTTCAGCATGGCGTTTATTTGGTGATGGTTTGAAGTTAAGAAGAAAGGATCGTCATCGTCTGTCTGCCCAGTTGGCTTTCTTCGCACGTGTGATGAGCTACCCTACACCACACTTGACGACTAGATCAACATCGAGACCTCCCAAGGGAAAGCCTACCCCAATAATCACCACGCGGTCCACGCCCATGCTAATATGCTAATAAGGAGAAGCAAAAGCAATTCTCGTGATACAATTCCCATTACCTACTCTGTACCGTCGAGGAAAACATGATGTCGTCGTCCTCCAGAGGCACCGGTGTCATCTCAGCCCCTTGACGTCAGCTCCGATAAGGCGGACCCGGCAACCGAAACCACCTCCGTTCAGACAAGGCCGGCCTCTTCACCCATCCGGCCACATGTCCTCATAGCATCGCCCGCAAGCCATGTCGTCGATGCCGGCCGGTGGCCATACTTTGTCGCGGCTGGCCAGGGTCTGGCAGGTTAGCTGCTCCTCGCCCCTTGGCTCTCCGTCACTGACGCTCACGCCGCTGACGCAGACGACAAATGCGCCCGACTATGTAGGCCTGCTTCTGTTGGCGACGGGCTGGCTCGCAGTGAGTCATCTCCGGATCGCCTCGTCGTCCTCGAGCCTAACTTCTCTCGCGCTCCAGTTTGAGATCTTCGTCACGCCGTTTCACCGCATGTTCTTCATCAACGACCTCACCATATCCTTTCCTCACGCCGTGAACGAGCGCGTTTCCGCGCGTGAGTCTCCGGAGAATCGTCCGCGGCACATCGAAGGAAGAAAGCTTATGGTCTCGCAGTCATGGCCCTGGTCTATGCCTTCGTCTTTCCCCTCGGCGTCTTCGTCGGCTACGGTCTCGCATTTCGACCCTCGCTTGCGAAGCAGGAGGCCACCTACTTGTCATTTGTCGTGACCGCCGTTCTCACGGGCTTCCTGACCGATGTTGTGAAGAATACCGTCGGCCGGCCTCGTCCCGATCTGCTGGCCCGCTGTCGTCCGGCGTCGGGCACCGAGCCGAACCGCCTCGTCACCGTCGACGTCTGCACCGCGCCAGATAATCGTAAGCTGCATGATGGCTGGCGCTCCTTTCCGTCTGGACACTCGTCGCAGTCCTTCGCCGGCTTGGGCTTCTTGACACTCTTCCTCGCCGGTCAGCTGCATCTGTTCCGTCCAACCGGCGGCCGGGACCTCTGCCGTGCCCTGGTCTGCTTGCTGCCTCTCCTCGGCGCCACGCTCATCGCCATATCGAGATGTGAGGACTATCGCCATGATGTTTACGACGTCGGCTGCGGAGCAGTGCTGGGTTTGGCCGTCGCCTACTGGAGCTATCGAAGGCATTGGCCCAAGCTCTCTAGCCCCACGTGCGACATGCCGCTTCCGCGACCCGGTTCGGAGACGAGGGCGGCGCATTGGCAGCGGATTAGAGACGAGGAGGCTGCCGTCGTCGAACCCGAGACTGGCTACGAAATGGATCGGCTATCGACGACGGGCTGATGGTAGAGACATCGGGAGTGGACGATGGACTGAAGCATGAGGTATCTGAGCTTGATGCGGCGATGGAGAGGTATTCTCATTCACAATAATCTGCCGCGAGGGATGGACTGTAAACCACTAGACATCTTCCAGGTCAACAAGACCATATATGCATCTTTCTGCTCCGCCGCCAAACCCAAGTCATGTTGTCCGCTTAGGTCTATTTATCTTCAGTATCCTCGGCCTTGGCCAGATCGTGCTCCTTGAGCAACGCAGTGATCTCGTCGGCGCTCCACAGGCGGTGATAGATCTTGCCGTCCTCGTTCTGTCCAACGGTGGCGAACTCGACTGCGAAAAGTTGTGTTTAGTAATGAACGATGTCGGACGACTGATTTCAGGGCATCTTACTCTTCTCACTGCTCAGCTTCGTCGAATCCATAGTCTTGCTCAGCACCTTGACGGCCATGGCGCACGCCTCGGTCAGGGAGCAATCCTCCTTGTAGTCCTGCTTCAGTAGGCTCTGCGCGCTGGCATTGTTCGCGCCAGCACTAGTCGCCTTCCAGCCACCATAATTGCCCGACGGGTTGCTGAGGTAGAGCTGGAACTGCCTCCGTGGGTCCCAGCCGGCATAGATGAAGGAGACGCCAAATGGACGCAGGCCGCCGTGTTGGGTGTAACCCTGTTTTAGGTCGCAGAGCCGGCGGACGAGCTGCTCGCAGGGTATATCTTCGTTGTAGGTCAGGAGGTAGCGCTGAGCAGCTTGTCTCGCGTAGTTGATGAGGATGTTGGCGTCGGCCGTCATTCCGGCGACGGCACAGATCATGTTGCTAGCGAGGTCATGATCAGTATCAAGATGGACATCAAAAGTCGTGAGAGTGCCTACTCATTGAGCACGTAGAGCTTCTCAGCCGAAGTGTCCTGTTCCAACAACTTCGACGTGACCTTGCGCTCGGCGGCGAGAACAATGCCATCCTTGGCTAGGATTCCGATGGCTGTGCCTGCGTGGGAGATGGCTTCGAGAGCGTACTCGACTTGGTACAGGCGGCCCTCCGGGGAGAAGATTGTTGTCTGCGCAATCAGTCAAGCGAGCCAGCAAATAGGGATCGAGCTCGAAAGAAACATACTCTGGAATCGTACCGGCGAGACATGACGGGCGAAAGACGACGCTTTGAGTGACCAGCTGGAAGAAAGGGACGAGGTCGTCGTCACTGCCCGGAGCTCCAGGCACAAGCTCGACTTGCGTAGCGATTCCGAGTTGCACGCCCTACCTTAGCTAGCTCCTCATGAAAGGCGAAGAATTACATAATCAGAAGAAGAGGATGACACAATCTCTTGCATGCCTGAACATTCAGGCATCAACTGTTGACTCGAACTCCTCCTCCATCCCATCAAGCCCAGCCGCTGCTCACACGTGACAGTGAAAACAAGAAGCTGCTACGTGCCCACCTGGAAAAATCTGGAACCCTCAACGCCTCAGACCCTTTTTTTTCCCTCTGTTTTTCCTCCTGTTTTTTTCCCACCCCAACAACCGTCTTCGTCAGCCTCGGTGTGCGCTGAGTCTTACTCTAACTACCTACTTACCTGCCAACCTACCTTTCTGACGTGGCCCGCGCGAATTCTTCGCCTTCGTCATCGCATCTTGATAAGCATCAACATACTGGTTCGCGAAACTCGAGGCTACTTGGAAATCGCGAATCAAGGGAAAAATTCACGTCTTTCGCCGTGTCTCGGAGCCCGGCATCATCATCGGCAGCTTCGCGACAGCCTCGGGAAAAAATCGTGCTTGGAGGAAAGAGTCTGGACGCCTGGTGTGGAAGGGTTCGTCGCGATAGTCGTGATCCTAGTGCTGTCTGTCTCTTGTAAATTGCAAGGCCCGTCTGAGAGCGAGTTGCCATTCTCTGTCGCCATCACCAGTTCTCTCCTAGTAGATTGTCGGCAGAGGGGCGTTATTCTTTTGCTGCGTTTAAGCACTGATGTCCGGTAAGCATCTCACATCTCAGCGCGGGCGCGTCGTCGTCGTCGTCGCGCAAATGCTCTCTTCGGACCGACGGGGAGAGACATGCGTCCGCTCGGTCGACTCATCGTCTAATGCCTTTGCGACAGGGGAAGCTGAGCCTCGACGCTCGGTCCGGGCCACCAAAGGCCAACACACCAAAGCCTTTGACGAACTCGAGCCCGTCGCGGCGCCGAAGCGACGACAGAGCAGGAAGACCAAGAAGGCCCAGGAGCAGGAGCAGGAACAAGAGCCGGACGAGGTCATACGCTGCGTCTGTGGGGCGACAGAGCAGGACGAGGACTCGGGGGAGGCCTGGATATCGTGCGAGACTTGCTTTGTATGGCAGCACAACGTCTGCGTTGGAGTGAGCTCCTTTGAGGACGAGATCCCAGAGAACTACTGGTGCGAGCAATGCCGACCGCAGGATCACAAGGAACTGCTCGACGGCATTTCTAGAGGCGAAAAGCCATGGGAGGCGCGCCGTAAGGCTCACGAAGTCGAGGTGGCCGAGAAGAAGAAGAGGAGAGGTGGACGTCGAGCCAAGGGAAAGCGAGCGAGCGACGCCAAAGACGTCAAGGAGGAGCCGGACAAGGACACCAAAGAATCTCCCACGCCCGACGCGACCGCTCCCAAGGACAAGAAGGAGGGGGCAAAGCAGGGAAAGCGAAAGTCTCGAACTGAGGACGAAGAGTCTCACGATGCCGATGGCAAGGTAGGAAACCCCTTCTCCCCCTCAACCATACCCCCCTCTTGTCCGCATATCTGACAAAACTTCAACTCGCAGAGCGTCAAACAGCGTCGCGTTTCCGAGCGCTCTGCCGTTCCTACGCCGGCCAAGTATACGCATCCGGCCGACCTCGCGGCATCGATCCCGGACTTGCCTGGCACGAGGGTCGGCCCGGTCAAGGCGCTCAAGAAGTCCCTCTCACACGTCATGGGGGCTTTGATCAAGAATCACGACTTTGAGTTGGCGGAGGACGAGACGGAGGAGGAGACGGCGGAAAAGTATGCTCTTCAGATCGAGCGGGCCGTGTTCGACACGCACCCGGTGGGAAAGAGTCAGAGGGAGTACAGCCAACAGATAAAATCGTTGACGTTTAACCTCAAGAAGAACCCGGAACTGTGTCGCGGCCTGCTGCTCGGCAACCTCCCGCCGTCGACGTTGGCCGTCATGACGTCGGAACAGCTGGCGTCGGCGGAGATGCAGCGGCAGACGGCCGAGATGAGAGCGCGGGCCGAGAAGCAGTCGATCCTCTACACGTCCGAGACGGGCCCACGTGTGCGTCGGACACACAAGGGCGAAGAGGTGGTGGAAGACGACAGCCTCGTCATGGAGGCGCCTATACCAACGGCGGGCGGGCCTCGACGCGACGGCCTCGGAGCAAAGGACCAAGACGTCAAGCGTGAGCCAGACGGAGGCGAGCACGGTCAGCAACGATCACCTAGCCAGCCCAACTTTGACATCAACAAGGTCTTTTCGACGGTCAAGTCCCCCATGGTGGGCCACCAGCGCAAGCCGTCGGTGCCGGCGATCAACACCAACGGACCGGGGTTCGACCCGGACGTGGACCGGATGCTGGAGGACGAGAACGAGTCGCCGCCGTACTCGCCCACGGAGGAGGCACAGGACCCGGACGTGGTCTGGCGCGGCTCGCTGGCCATGAGCTCCATCGCCGACTTTCAGGCGACGGCCAAGTACGTGGGCGGGGCCAACTTTGGCAACGTGGGCTCATGGTCCAAGTTGATGCCCAAGAGGATGACGGTCGCAGGGCGGATCGCGCAGCAAAACGCCATAGAGTACCTTTGCAGCATGCGGTACAGCACCTTGACGGACATCGTCGTCGTCAGCATAGCGCCGGCAACGTCTAGCGGGCGGCAAGATTTCAACAACCTGATCGATTACTTTGTCGGGAAGAACCGTTACGGCGTCGTGGGCAATAAGGTAGCCGGCAACGTTAGGGACACGTATCTGGTGCCGGTCCCCGCGGGCGACGACGGACATCCCGAGTTTATGCTGAACCTGGTCGACAACTATATACCGAAGACGCGGACGGAGCCGATGCTCCTGGCCGTCTTCGTCTATCGCAACGAGCCCGATCAAGCGAAGCAGGCGGTGCAGCAGTCGCAGCAGAAGCCGCAGCATCAACAGCAGGAGACGGCGACGACAGCAACAGCGACCATGACGACGCCGGGCAACGGAGGCGGTGGTGGTTATCGAAGTGGCTCCATATCCGGACCGGCCTTTTCACCGGCCACTCCGCAAGCACCCTTTCCTCCGCCTACTACGACGCCTGCGACGCCTGTTGCCACCCAGCAGCAGCAACAGCAGCCGCAGCCGCAGGGGCAGAGACCCAAATCACAAGTCGGCGGCGTTGGGGGCGTAGCCACGCAATCCACGACGCCCGTCCCCGTCCCGCAGCCATCCTTCAACCAAGCTCCCGTCCAGCCATCGACCGCGACGGCCCCGACGGCAGAGGCGCAACTAGCGGGCCAGAACGTGGCGCGCGAAGTGCTGGGGCCCCTCATCCACGCTCCGACGGTGCAGCTCCTCCTACCGCAGGCGTATCGCATGACGCGGAAGGAGTGGGAGGTTGTTCTGAGTATCTACCAGCGCGAGCCTCGGTCCCGTGAGGACTTGAAGTTCCTCGGTGCCCTGTTGGAGGAGGAGGGGCCCAAGTCCAACAGTGCCGTCAAGAAGACATGATGGGAAAAGGGGGAAAAATGGGGGGGACATGAGTGAAATCATCGGTGGTGGTCTTGTGCCTTTTCTCCTTTCCTTGTGCTTTTTTTCTTTCTTTCTTTCTTCCTCTCCTCCTTCTCCTCATCATTAGGGAAGGGGAGAAGATGATGGTCGATGATACCTTGTGATGAACGGCGCGGATGCCCCCCTCCTCCCCTTGATGACGCGGGCAGGGGGAAAAAAAGGGGAAGAAGACGCCTTTGTATACCGACGGCGTGATTCGTCTCTACAGTTACGTCTTCGATGTCTATCCTTTCTTTCTTTCTTTTCCTTTCTTCAGTCACTTGTCGCTATCAAGGTCTGGTCTGTCTTCTTACCGAAACGACATTGTTGATTCCCCTTCGCGACAGAGTATAATGTCTGTCATATACTTTTGTACACTCAGTTGTCATCGTCTTCTCGAGAGAGCAACGCCAAAAAGGGGGGGAGGGCGATGGAAAGGAGACAGAGGCAGAGATAGAAGGGGCATCTTCAAGAAGCTGATCATCTCCTTCCTCTTTTCCTTTCACTTCATTCTCTCTCTCTACAATTACGAATAGGTTTAATCCTAAGAAAAAAAAAGAACGAGAAGAAGAGGAATAGTAACTTGTTTTACGGATATTTCTATCTTATTCCCGTTCTGCCACGCTATCATTGGTGACGTGATACCGGCCCAAGCCCGCACGGTGACGTCGTTCGCCCGTGCAAGATCAGCAAGCTTGAAACGAAAGTAGTATCGTGCCTTGCTGACGAGTGACGAGTAAGAAACACCGCCACTTTTCCTTCTCTCCCAACGTCTGTCTTCACGACGCTGATTATTCGACATCGTCAACACGGTCGTGTAACCTCTCTTGTCTCGCTCTCACCACATATATACATACTCACACGCCAACCTGAAAGCATTCTTCTTTCTCAAAACATACTTCGGACAGAGTCGACGAATTACCCCCCCAAAAAAAAACAATCGCCATGGTCCTCACCGGCGGTAACGGCTCCGGACCCGGCAGCGCGGCCTCGTCCGTGGCCGAGAGCATCGTCAAGCCCGTCAAGGATAAGACGCCGTGCATCGACTGCGGCGACTTTGAGTGCTGCTGCATTCCCATCCCTTGCGTCGTCATGTGATGATGGGGCTTGTGAGGAGGGAAGCGACTTTGGCCTCCTCTCTCTGAGGAGCTATACGGCGTTCTTTTTTTTTTCTTTGCATCCGTTCGAGAGTCGCATCGGTGACTGGGCTGATAGGCGGTTGGGAAGCGTTACCTGTATATAGTAGGTTCAGTCGACCATCTTCTGTCAGGCCTGTGCCTCCGGGAATAGGGAAACAAAAAAAAAAACTCAGAAACACTTACCCGAGCATCTCATCCACCGCAGCCCAAACGGCACGATCCCTCTCCTCCAGCAGCACTTCCAGCCGTTGTTCATCAGCGACTCCCTCGTCAGCCGACACAGAAGCCTTATCTGGAATAACAATGCTGCCCAAACCCTCCAGCACACCACGCGTCTTATCGATCTGAGCGCGAATGGCCAGCGTCTCCGCCCGCGTCCGATCGAGGTGCTCCTGCATCATCTCCATGGCCGACTCGCGAGCCTGGTGCGGCCGGTACTCGTTAAGGACGTGGTGCATGTTGATGAAGAGCGTTCGCAGGTCCTGCATCTTGGCCTCGGCGTGGGCTGGGCTTCGCGATAGCAGGCCCGTCAACTCGAGGAAGTTGAGGAGGAGCGACTTTGCCATGCATTTTAGCTCGAGAGCTCGATCGTAGTGTTTGCTTTCTCGGCTGTTGGACGACGGTCCGCTTGCTTGGAGGTTGGCGATGCCCTGCTCCTCGAGCGTGGGCAGTTTATCGTCGAGCTTACCCCCCGTCAGTCAGCACAATTCGTTCATCGTACTTCTCTCTTCCAGCCCATACCATGTACTGATCCCCAAATACCCGCCATCGTCCATCCTTGGGCTCGCGCGGCGGCTGTAGGTGGACGAGATCCGGGGGAAGGTCGGTGGTGGTAGTCGAAGTCTTGCGCAGCGCCTCCGCTCGGCTTATCTTCTCGGGAGTGAAATCGTGCCAGAAAGGAGGCGGGTTCGGAAACGTCGAGGCCAGCGAGTGCGGCTCGGCGTCGGCCATGATGAGGCGCGCCTCGAAGCTGTTGGGTTGATGGGTCGTACTCGTAGCTCCCAGGCTCGTGTCTCTCGCATCAACTTGGGGAGTTCGTGATAAGGGCTTGAGACAAAGTAGGCCAAAACGGCTAATCGTCGGCTCTTCTTCCCACACCCGTAAGTTGCCATGACCACTGATTCATCACTGCCCCTGCCTTCCCTCTCCGTCCCACGAATTTACTCTGTGCCGCCGTGCCGCCGATCTTTCATCCCAGGATCCTTCGTCGTCGACCTCGGTGAAAAGGGCCACTGCCCGAAAAAAAAAAACCCTCTCCGAAGCCATGGCGGACGCCCGCTCCCTCCTCCGCCAGCAGAGGGCTGCCAGGCGCGTGCAGCACCCGTACGCAGCCTACACCGACGGCGGCAAGCTGCTTTGTACGCTGTGTCGCCTGCAGGTCAAGGCGGAGAGCCTATGGGAGAAGCACCTGCTGAGCCAGGGCCATCGGGACTCGCTACCGAGGCGTGAAGGCGACTCGACGACGACGACGATAACGACGCCGACCCCGACGACGACGACGACGACGACGACGACGACGACGATCCTCGCCCAGAAGAGACCTCTGGACGAAGCCGACGACGGTGACGAAGGCCAAGAATCGCGAGTGGAGGAAGATACGCTTAGACGGAAACGCAGCAAGCTCGAAGCCGCCAGCCCCGTCGAGTCCGTCAAGAACGGCGGCGAACAGATCTCCCTCGCGTCACCCAGCCTGATGAGGCGTACGTCGACGACACCATCACAGGGCGTCGAGCTGCAGATCCCCTCGAGACCAGCGACGCCTTCCCGCCGCGACACGCCCTCCTCGTCAGCATCAGGCATCGCCCCGCCGCCGCCTTCCCGTCGCCGAGCCGGTAGCAACCTCACGCCGACGACGACGACGACGGCTCTAAAAGTCGACGAGTCGGAGTGGGCAGCGTTCGAGGCCGACATCGCCGTCGAAAGTGCGCCCTACGACGAAGATGCCGTCATCTCGGCGCCCGCCATGACGGCCGAGGAGTCGGCCGCGGCCGCCAAGGCGCTTCACGAACAGACGGACAAGTTAAAGGTCGACATCGACTTGGAGGAGGAGCGCGAGGAGGCGGCGCGAGCTATGGAGGACGAGTTTCAGGATATGCAGGAGCTCGAGGAACGCGTCAAGCGGCTCAAGGATCGGCGGGAGGCTCTGCGGAAGAGGAGCGACAGTCACGGCCAGGATCACACGGCCCGGGGAAAGCCGCCTTCTGAGCACGGTAGGGGTAAGGAGAACAATGACGCGGGCGCTGTTAACGGGGTGGACGAAGAGGAAGAGGACGACGACGACGACGACGAAGACGACGACTGGGATGGTTTCCGGTTTCGAAATTCATGAGAAGAGGTATGGTTCACGATAAGCTCTGCCTTTTATGAGGACGACTGCCATTTGAGCGGTTATCCATTTGCTCTCCATCTACAGCTATAGGCTCGACGAAGGCTGCTGAGCTACCGCCCTCGTCCTCTTGCATCTACAGCCGGTGTTTTTTTTTCCTGTTATTTTACGGGCAATTTCTTTTGGAGGAAAAGAGGACGGATTGGCGGGTCTGTCGGTGTGCAGCTTCGTCTTGTCGAACGTACAAGGCACCATTTTCACCCATGAGCTAAATAGAAGCCCTGGATGGGGAAAACATGAGAACAAAGAGGGAAATGAACATATATTCCAAAGATCGGTATCGTATCATGAATGATGAAAAGACGTGATGATCGTGCGCGTTCGTTGCAGTTTCCGTTAGTCGTGCAAGTATCGGAGAATGGCGATGATGATGATGATGGTGACGATGGTGGTGATGATGACGTCGGCGGCTCGTCGGCGACAACAACCGTCTCTACCTGGCCATCAGATGATGATCCCCTCTGCCGATACGCTCCCAGAAGCGAGTCAATCGCCAGACGCGACCGACGCCTCGACTCTCCTCTGACCTCCTCACGTCCTCCTCCCGCTCCCTGACCTCGCCGGTCCACTTGGAAGCGATCCAGCGACGGAGGCCGTCCTTGAGCCTCTCCTTCTCGATGGCCTTCCTCCTGGCGACGATGGCGGGGGATACGAGGACGGGTGACAGTCCGGGGACGCATTCCTTGGGCAGGACGGCGCGCTCGACGAGGGCCTCGGCCGAGGGTCGGGCAGCGAGCCGGCGGGAGAGCCGTATCGAGACGAGGGAGCGGGCTAGGCGGCGGGAGACGATGGAGGTGTGGGTGAGGAAGATGGAGCGGGCCATCAGGTCGGCTAGCGAGGGGCGGCCCGGGTTGGCCAGTAGGGGCGGGAGGAGGAGGCGGGAGCGACGTATGCGGTAGAGGTGGAGGACGGGACTCAGGGAGAGACTGCGGAAGAGATGACTAGTCTGCGAGGAGTAAAGGAGTAAAGGGGGGGAGACAGAAATGGAGGGGCGGGTAAGGAAGAGATCAAGATCAGTCAGTTTTTTGTAATCAGTAGTCGGCCGCAGGGGGGGGCAAAAGGGACTGGGAGGGAGGGAGAGGGGAAAGGGTTCGGCTCACTCTCGATGTGGAGAGCAGGTCGTTGACGTCGAGGAAGCCGAGGATATTGAGAAGAATCTCGTTGGGCATACGCTGGAGGGAGGGGGAACGATGATCTCGGCCGTTTCGGTCTCGGACTCGGTCTTGGGCTCGGTCGTCGTCGACATTGTCGTCGTCGTCGTGGTCGTGGTCGTCGCGTTCGTCTTTGTCATCATTGTCGCCATTCAGGAGCAGCGACGGATGAGCCCCGGTGGTGGTGGTGGCGTCGGCGGCAACCAAGTGCCAGGCAACCGGAGAGGCGACCATGTCGTCGTCCACCTCCTGCATGATGAGCTGGCCATGATCCGTATGGTACGGATACAAGGCCGACGACGCCGACGACGACGCAGGATCCTTGCTCATGGCCTGTTGCTGTCGTTGGGAGGAAGGGGCATGTAGGAAGGCCCAATGTTTAAAACACAACCCCAGTCCAGGTTTTTTTTTTCCTTATCCGCTCGCTTTTATTATAAGCCGTTTGATAAGAGATCGGGTAAGGGGGGGGGAACCTTTGATCGGGAAGAAGGGGAGAAGAAAAGATATTGGAAGAGGGAGGGAGAGGAAGGGGTTTCTCGATGTGGGGGAGGTAAGGATAAAGATAAGGATAAGATGATGGGATAGGATAAGATGAGATGGAGAGAGAAAGGAGAGGAGACGAGGAGGAAGACGCGGGATTCGCTACCCTTTTTCTTTCTTCCCCCAACTGTTTGTTGTTTATTTATTTATTACGGATACAGGTCGCCGCTTTATTTTCGCTTGGGATACGCGGATGAAAAAGCGGAGTGTGGAGATCGGAGGAGGTGAGAAAGGGCGAAGAGAAGAAGAGGTGGAGGAGGAGGGCGTCGTCGTCGTCGTTGTCGCCGTCGTCACCGTTTCCGCGTCGCGAAGGCGGGGGGGGCCTGAAAGGATTATGGTGGTGGTGGAGGAGAGTGCAGAGAGAGTTGCGAGATGAGGGGGGGGAAGGATAGGAGGGTGGAGGGGAAGAGGAGGAGGAGAATGGGTGTTTGAGGCAGTGTTGAGAAAGAAAAAAAAACGTTTTATTTTATTTTTGTTTTGTTTTTTTCTTCTTCCCTCCTGGTTTCCCCTGTCTTTGTATCCTATTCTCTGAATCCTTTATGTTTACCAGCTTTCGCCCTTGATTTGTTATTCCAGACTTTTTTTTTCCTTTGGATTTTTCTGCGCTTTGGTAGAGGGAATAGGAGGTGATGATGGGTGTGTGTAGCTGCGAAGGAGGAGGTGGGAGGGGGCCGTGAGCGAAGGGAGGGTTTTGAAATACATGGAAAGAAAGAAGAAAAAAAGAGATCAGCGGACGAAGAAGAATCGAGAGAGGAGAGGAGAAGGAGGGCAGAGACGACTCATGATCATATCATTAACCTCTCTGCAGGTAAAGAAAGGTAAAAGTGGTGTAAAGAAAGAAGCCCCGTGTAAAATGTCCAAGCCGGACCATAACTCCGCCACACACACAACTCCTTGCAAAAAGCCACGCGGCTTTTTCCCCTCTACTACTAGTCCCCGATGAACGGTGATCACCAGTTTCTCCCAAAGAAGATCTAAGGCGAGTCACGCGAACGAAGGCCCGGACGAGAAGGAAGAGGAAGAAATGACTCTTGTCCACTCTCTTCTTTTTCTTCTTTTTTTGGTGTAGGGTAGGAGATTTCATCTGCGAGGATTTTTGCGGGGTATCTCTCGACCTATCAGAATCTGTGGAGACGGACGAATAGCGGGGCTGCTCTTCCATCTCCCCTAGATTCATATTCCCCCCGGAGAGAGCAATCGACAACTCGAAGCTGTATTCTTAAGAATCACTATAGGCATAATTCTCTACTGGATCCAGTTATGCTTCTTCTTCCGGCTTTAACATCACGTTCATGTTATTCAACCCGTGCCTGAATCGCAGATACCAATGATTAAAAAAAAAAACACAGAAAATGGGGCAGGGGTAGGGACGCGAGAGGGAGAAAGGAGGGGGCGAGTTTCGACACTATCGGTTCGCGCCAACTCTCTCGCATGAAACAGCCACCACGTATCGGAAATTTGTCGACGATGATAACAAAATTCGAACGGATTACGTGCTTCTCGTAAATTTCTTTCATGAGTTGAGATGGAGCATGAAAGAAAAGAAAGCGGCAATTTCTTCTTCAACTTCACCCGGGAAATAACGTCAGTATCACTGTGCCAGTAAATTATACGCACATACGAAATGTGCACGTAGCAAACACACATATGTACATATGTAAACTCCAGAGTCCATCCATCTCTGAAACCTGAAACAAGCTTCTCCATCATGGTCCCGGATTTCATATGTCGTTCTTCCCATCTTAGCCTTCCGCCCTCCGAGCCGCGGGTTCCCCCCCCCCCCGTGTTGGCAGACGTCATGAACCACGTGCTCTCGATCGGTCCTTCAACTCGCCCATCTTAAAGATCGATCGGTTTTTGAAGATTTCTCCGTCACTCTATTTCTTGCTTTCGTTATTATCATCATCCCCTTTATGATAGATGGATGGTATCGCATGCTGTAACCTATCCGTACTCTCTTTGACCTTGCTTACTTGTTCGCAGGAGGGGAAAGGAAAAATAATAATAAGAAGAAGAAGCAGAAGAAGCAGACTGCAACGCTTATGTAGCCTGTGGCCAGGATGGCGCCGAATCTGCTTGCTTGCTTGCTTGCTTTTCCTCCCTCCCTTTCCCCCCCCCCCCTTGAAAAAAAAAGCCTCACGACTTCCCCCGTCCGGATCGGAGCCTATCACGGATGGTCGGACTTGGATCCGTACTTTGTACATAAAGCTACCAATCACTTGCTACTACGGAGAGGCACTGCATGTACCTCTTTCAGCCGCCTGTGGACACTTGTGGCGTCCGGTGGGGGATCCGATCGGTGGCCATCGATTTGCCCATGTTTCTAATTGTCATTCACAATCCACCCCCTTGTCTTTCCCTTTCTTTAACACTGTTCTACATGATAGAGGGGGGGAAGAGAGAAAAAGCCCGACGAGATTATTATGTCAGCCGCGGCTCGGAGAGAGTCAGGACGGGCCGGGCCGCGACTACCCGTATTTTTCTTAGACATTCTAGCCTAGATAGGTAGGAACCCCTCCCCCCTCTTCCCCTCCCCCTCCCTTACACCCCTGTGTAAGGTGCTACTGTTAGGCTCATGTGCGTGTGGCCAACCCGTCCGGCCGGGTCTACGGGGCATCGGTCCCGGCAGACCCGATGATTACGGCTCCGGGTCGCGGATCGAAGGGGCCGGCGGCGGAGGCGGCTGCAGACGGTGTGAGAGGGGGGGGACAAACGAGTGAGTGAAAGAGAGAGAGAGAGAGAGAGAGAGTGGCTGGCCTCGTATCAGCACTTCTTGTTGTTGTTGTTGTTGTTGGTGGGAATGAGTTGTGCATGTGCATAGCCCCCCCCCTTTTCACGAATACCTACACCAGTATCGTGGAGCGGCAAGAGGGAACACAAGATATTCGAATGTCATGATCCCAACATGCTTCCTAGCTACCTTACCTCGGTATGTATGCGTATGTGGTATGACACGATCGTTGGTGAAGGGGGCACGAGAAACGAAAGGGGGGCAAAAGGGAAAGGCCTTTCTAGAGAGAGGCTGCTTTTCGCCCTCCCTACCAATCCCCCCCCCCCCCCCCCCCCCCCCCCCCCCCCCCCCCCCCCCCCCCCCCCCCCCCCCTCCTCCTCTCCCATCTCCCCCCTCGTCCCCGTCCTATTAGAAAAAACTGTTATCTCTCTGATCGTCAAAAAGCCAGACGCCACGAAAGCGGTCAACCAGAGTCGGTGTGGCATTACACGACAGAGAGAGAAAAGGACAACCAAGGTCCGGAACTCGTTCCCGGCCAGAGGAGAGATTTGAGGACATCACATGCATGTATTCGTATGTACGTGTGTATGTATGGCCTGTCTGTTCTGATGTTTCCGCCCCCCCCCCCCCGTTCCTGGGGTGGCTTTTTTTTTTTGGTTCCATGACGATCCAGACGAGGGATGCCACGTTGTCGAATGTCTTATGATGATCACGATGATGGGCAGGAATCCATCTATATGCAGATTGTATCCGTATGTATGTATGTAGTATGTATGTACGGATATGTATGCGCCTCTGCGGTGGAGGGCCTCTCCTCTTCCCCCCCCGGGGGTCCAGCTCGACGAGGCCGCGACCAATCGTCAACAACAAGCCCGCTTTCTCCGCCGGCGAAGGAAAGATGAAAAAAACTCATGTGAGGCGCGCGGCATGTATGTTAATGTACGTATGGATATAAGCACCATAGCCCCTTGGACCAACCCCTCCCCCCTCCCTTGTTCATCCTCGGCCTCCCTCCGCTTTCCCCCCCCCTTTCTGTCGTCCCTCGATCTCTCATCCCTTGTTTCTCTTCCCCATGCTTTACGTTTTCCTACTTGTCTTACGTGATTATGGACAAGTTTTTTCAAAAGGTGAGAAAAAGCCCGACTTACAGGGGCAAGGGGGGGAAAAGGAGGGAGAGGAAGGGGAGGGGAAGGGAAAACACAAGCATGACGGTCAACATGTGACAAACCAGAGGAGGAATTGAAAAAGACGGCCATCATTATGACGAAAGACGAGAATTCATCGGGCAAAGAGAGAGAAAAAAAACACGTGAGATAGAAGCACTCTATAGTCTAGGTACGTTTGAAGGCAAAAGGAGGGATTACCCATCATGTACGTATTGTATGATTATTTCCCTCTTACTGCATGTTGGGCATCGAGGCTCACCTCTTTTTTTTCTCCCCTTTGTCACCATCCCTTCCCTGGTTTATCACCATTACCTCGTATCTAAGCCAAGATGTCTTTGTGGTGAAGAAGAACGAGGGGATATAGGTACTAGGTAGGAAAGCGGGCTGAGAGGATTCACGCAAGGGAGGAAAGGGCCCTGAATTGAATGTACATACGTAAGTACGTACGTTGAAGCCCGTCATCTGCAACCGGGGAGGCTGTCGTCGCTCAAACCACGACCCAGGAACTCACCGAGGGGGAGGAATACCTAGCAGCAGAGACAGAGACAGCTCCCCCCTTGAAGAAACGAATCCTTGATTCTCCTTCCTGCCTTGTCTTTTCTTTTCTCTCTCTCTCTCCCCCCCCTCATTGGCGCGGGGAAAAAGGATGGGAAAGAAACCGAGAGGAGGAGGAGGAGGAGGATGAAGAAGAATCGTCATAAGGCCGCAAGGCCGCAGATCTGGATACTACCTTGTGTGGGTTTCCCATCCATCTACCTATCCACCCACCCATCCATCCATCCATCCGGCCCCCTCCCTCCCCCCCCCTCCCCCCCCCCCCCCCCCCCCCCTTTTCCCCCCCCCCCCCCCCCCCCCCCCCCCCCCCCCCCCCCCCCCTTCCCCCCCCCTCCCCCCCCCTTTCTTTTACCCCCCCCCCCCCCCCCCCCTCCATTCTTCCCGTCCCTTCTGTCTCTGATGTTCAGATAGGTAAGATTTAGGAACAAAACAGGGGCTCGGAGATTTACGGATAACTCGGGAGAGGAGAAAAGAAAGAAAGAAAGAAAGGAAGAGAAGACAAGAGAAGAGAGAGAGAGAGAGCGAGACACAGAGAGAGAGAGACGCAAAAGCCACGCCGTGTTTCGACGGTCAATGCCTAATGACATTTTTTTTTGTTTTGCTGCAGTATTCCGTACAGCCACCCTCATATTGCATGTATGTATGTTAATGTATGTATGTATGTATGGGCGTTTTTTTTCCTATTATATGTATTTTTGATATACGGATACTCCGTATGGATATATATGTATGTCTACCTATCATCAGTAGTATGTATCCGTAAGCCGTACATAACATTCATCTCATCTTATACCTAGGTATTCACATCCATACTAGTGTTCGGACGTACTCCGTTACATGTCCGTAGAACTTTATGGTCTGTCCGTACGGATAGACATCTTCTGATATCCGTATCCGTACGTTGGACAAGACTCGCATCGAATCATATTCTATATATGACCTGTCATATGCGAGAGGCTCTGCCAATCTACTATCATTGGCCAGTGAGAGAAGTCTAGTTTTCTTTTTTTCCCCGTTCTTGACCTTTGCAGGCGGTGAGCATGAGATGGAAAGATCTCTCTCTCTCTCTCTCTCTCTCTCTCTCTCTGTGTCTATCTCTCTCTACCTATTCCCAAGGCCATCAAGGTGGTGAAAGTCAGGGAGGTAAGAGATAGTTGTTCCCCCCCCCCCCCCAATGGCCTCGATTCCCTGTCCCGGGGCAATCCAAGAAGAATAGCCTTACTGCGAACCTATTTCGAGTTAGGACTATTTCCCTTTCCTGTTGCATGCATCATCTCGATTCACTGTCCGAGACAATATCCTGAGGGGCTAATTCATTTTTTTTTCCTTCTTCATATACCTATCGCACTTACATAGCGTTCAATGCGGATATAGAGGCGTAGGCATGGTATTTTTCAAATTTCTCGGTTATTTAAATCTCTGTCTTCCTCGCTGGTTGGAGAGTATCCGTAGCTTGAAGTGGAAAACAAGGGGGGGGGGGGGGGGGGGGGGGGGGTGGTGGGGGGGGGGGGGGGGGGGTCTTTGGCCCGGGGGGGGGGGAAGAGAGACACGAGCGCCAGAGGAGGGGAGGAATGGTGTGGAA
>PDHP01000331.1:0-21445 GCA_003339455.1 Ophiocordyceps camponoti-leonardi (nom. inval.)
TAATAATAATAATAATAATAATAATAATAATAATAATAATAATAATAATAATAATAATAATAATAATAATAATAATAATAATAATAATAATAATAATAATAATAATAATAATAATTCTAATAATAATAATTCTAATATAGAATTAATATAAGAAAAGGATCTACCTTCTATAGAAGTAAGAATACCTAAAAAGCCTATAGAATATAAAGAAGACTATAAAGAATTCCCTAAAATTAATTATATATTAAATAATAGTAAAAGAGAAGCTATTTTAAATATACTAGTAAATCTAGATCTCTTAGAACTAACTACGTTAAAATAGGCTATAAAAAGCTCTTATTATAACGAGTAGAATAAAGCTATAAAACTAGAAATAGATAAATTACTAAATTAAGAAACTTAGGATATTATAAAGGCACCTAAAGATAAGAAGCCTTTAGGAGGCTATTAGGTTTTTAGGCTAAAGAAAGATAATAATAATAATATAAAGAAATATAAAGCCCGCTTAATAGTATAAGGTTTTAACTAGGTTTATAGCTTAGATTACTTAGAAACGTTCTTAACTATAGCTAGACCTAAAAGTATTAGAATACTATTATTAATAGCTTTATATAATAATATAATAGTAAAGTAATACGATATAAAGAATACCTTTATATACGCTAAAGTGGATATAGATATATACGTAAAATTCCTAGCCGAATTCGAAGAATACATTATAGAGGATTATTATAATAAAAATAAAGAAAAATTCCCTTTAAATTAGAAGACTCTATATAAGTAAGATAAGCTTATAATTAAGTTAAGAAAAGTATTATACGGCCTTAAATAAAGCCCGAAGCTATAGTATAATTATTTATCCTCTACTCTAAAAAAATAGGGATTTTACCCCCTTATTTTAAATAAGGGCGTATTTATAAATAAAGAGCTAAAATAGCCTTAGCTATACACGTCGATAATATTTTACTAGCCGCTAAAAATAATAATATTATTACTCTAGTACTATAGAGATTAAATAAAGATCTAAAAATACAAGATCTTAGGGATCTAAAAGACTTTTTAGGAATATATATATAATTTAATAGGGCTAATAATACGTTAAATATAACCTTAGAAAAATATACTATAAATAAGCTTAAAGAAATAAATAAAGAAAACATAGGTTATTTAAATATACCTAGTAAACCTAGAATTAAATTAAGAAAAGCAATTATAACGCCTAATAAAGATATTATATTATAATACTAAAAAGAAATAGGTTCTTTATTATACCTAGTTTTATAAATAAGACCTAATGAACTATATTTAGTTATATCTTATACTAGATTTGCTTCTAAACCTAATAATATATATATTTTAGCTTTAAATACTATATAGAAATATTTAAATAAATTCCCTAGTAAATCTATTACTTATAAAGGAAATATACCTTAGAATATATACGGTATAAAGGGATTTTCAGATACTAGCTAGGCTTCTAATTTAATAGAAAGACAGAGTATTTCTAGCTATAATTTTTATATATATAATATTATTATTAGCTAGGCTTCTAGTAAACAAAAATCAATAGTACTTTCTAGTATAAAAGCTGAATTTATAGGATTTAGGGAGGCTAATAAAGAAGCCTTATACCTAAATAGATTATTTACTATAATAAATCAAGGCTTGGATATTAAAATAACTAGAAATATACCTATTTTATTAACTAATAAGACAAGAGCTCTTAAATTAGCTAAAAATCCTGAATTTTATAAGAGGTCTAAATATATAGACCTAGCCTATCTTTATTTACGGGCTAATCTAAGGTAAAAGAAAATAATAATATATTATATTAAAAGTAAAGATAATATAGTAAATATCTTTACTAAAGAATTAAATAATAAAGCTTTTTATAATTTTATACCTTTATTATCTTTTACTTAAGCTTATAAATAAAGAGGTTTTTTATCCTATTTAAGCGTTTTAGGATTTTCCTCTTATATAATAATTTTTTTACTATTACTACTTTTTAATAATTTTTTTTCTCTTTACCTACTAAGAGTTTTTATATTTTTATTTTAAATATAATACTATTATATTTAAATAAATAAAACTATATAAATAAATACCCTTAGGCTATATTATTTAAGGGAGGCTATAAGTACTTTTATTATATTTATTAAATATAATACTAGAATAAAAAAATACTAGAGTTAAATACTAAGTAACTAATATAATATATATATATATACTATTTATAATAAATAAGGAATTATTATATAACTATACTACGTAATTATAAATAGGGTTAATTCTTAACCTAGAAGAAGAATATAATTAAGAATATATTTATAAATATAAAGATAAAAGGAAGGAAAACTCTTCTCTTCTCCTCTCTTCTCCTTTCTTCCTAGGTAATAAATCGAGGAAGAAATAATTAACGAATCTAATAGCGATTCGATCCAAAGTACCGACTTCCCGATTAGGAAATACCTATTCTATCTAGCCGAACGCCCGGATCCTATTCTACGCTCGGTTATAAAGAATCTAAACTATCCCCTAAAACGTATAATACTTAACGAGCTATTATAAATTAACTAATATACTTATTAAAGTATAAAAATAATCTCCGAAAACGTCTATTTACGGGCTTTACGGAGTACCTCTAATAATCTTAATAAGTACTATAATTCCCGAGATATTAAGTATAAAGAGAAGAGGTTTTCCCTATATATTAATAGATACTTAATTTAATTACCTTTCCTCCTCTTTCTTAAATTACTACTATTATTATTCTCCGATATAATTAATTATTCTATTATACGAACCTATTTTCTCCGCGCTCTCCTACCGATAATCCCTTTATTCTATTATTTAACTTCCTACGAAGTAATTATTAATCTATTATCGAAAACGATCGAGAGTGCTATCCGACTTTTTATACTTATAATTTTAGGATAAGTTAATAATTACTTAGAAAACTATCCTAAAATAAGACTTTTTTTCCTCCGAGTTTATAGCTTTAGAAGTACCTCTATTTATAAATTTAGCCTTCTTTATTTTAAACCTTTCTTTTAATTTATTAATTAGGTATTTTTATTACCCTACCGAATATAACGGGTTAATATACCCTAATAACTACGTATAACTATAGCTAGTAATCCCGTATATACGTATAATATAATAGTAATATACTAATAAATAATAGAAGGATAAAGTACCCTTATAGTATACTTAGGGCTAGATTAAGATAATATAAGAGTAATAATTCTCCTCCGTACTCTATATACGGAGAGCGTACCCTAAAAGGCGGCTCTAAGCCCTATAACTAAGGGTAATTATATTATATAATCCTTCCCTTCCTAATACCTCTATACGCTTATACGTATATTCTCCTATAGCCTCCGTATATTCTAACGAATATATATTATAGTACCGCGCCTCGAAGATTATTACCTATAATAATCCTACGTACTTATTTTATTAATCTAATCCTAATACCTAAGGAAAACGAACGAGAAGAAAAGGTAAAATAAAGGAACGAATACGAAAAAAAAGACCGATTATTTTATTTACTAAATACGGAGGGATTAGTATATAGTAGGGACTTATTATACTTTAAAGGCGTTAATTACTCCCTACGAAATAATAGTAGTATTAATCTACTAATCGTTATCGGCTCCCTAACCTTTCTAATAAACTAAATACTATTAGTAAGGCTTACCCCGTCTAAAGTATTAGTCCCTAATACTTACGATATAATTAATCTTATAGTATATATCCCTCTTACTTATAGCCTCTAGTAGATCCTATACGGCCTTTATAACCCCGGGCTCCTTATTCTCGAAGTAGCCCTTATAAGCGGGGCGGAGGTATTTAATAAATATTACTAGGTAAATATAGGCGTATATAAGTAAGTCGAGTTCCGTTATTAAGGGATTAATTATCCGCTTAATAATATACGGGCCCTCGTACTAATATAACTATTTCTTAAAGGGCTATTTAAGTATATAATATCCTTTATAAAGCTTAAAATATACCTTTTACCCGGCCTTTAGAAGAATCGATTAATACTTTATATTATACTATTATTTAGCCCTTATTATAATAAGGTCTATTATAAAATCCGCTTAATAGTAAATAGCCTCCTATAAATACGGGATATTATCTACCGAGGTATTATCCGCGGACTCTATAAGCGTATATAGTAAATACCCGAATAAATAGGCATAAGCTATTATCTTAATCCCTAAATTATAAGCGGAATTCAGGTTCTATTATAAAGCGGGTACTAATAATTTCTAATCGATTATTAGCTTTTTAATATATAATAAGTAAAGGATAGTCTTAATAGTCTAATTATAATACTTAAATAAGCTATTAGCTTATAAATAATACGCTATAATTATAATAATCTTAATTCCGAATACTTCCTAAAGCTTATATTATATATCCGAATTAAATTTATAGTCGTAATCGCTAATAATAACTAATAGTATACCCTAGTCGTAAAGAAAAAGCTACCTACCTAGCGTTTACCCTTAATCTATAGTATTATACGTTAAATAGCCGGGAATTAGTAATATTCTCTTACTAGAGAGGTATATAACCGTTAAAAGGAAGTTAAATATATTAAAGCCTTTTATAGCCTAGGGAGAATCTATAGAGTCTATCGGAGAAAGGTTAATAATAAAGTCTATCGTAATACTTTTTATAGGGACTCTAGGGGCTCTAATTAGCGTATAAATCCCGGTAGTAGGCTATTAGTCTATTTACCTAAGGTAGTAGGCTTTATAAGCAGCGATATACTTTTTTACTCGTTTTATTATATCCTAGATTATATATACCTTATAGTCTTAGAGTATATAAACTTCTCTAAAGTAATTCTATTAGTCGTATACTATTATAGTAATTTTATCGGCTTTATAATAAAGTATATATAAACGCTTATACCCTATCGAAGTTCGATAATATAGTAGACTATCCTATAAGAAAAAGGGAATACCCTACTTTTTAGCCTTCGCGATTTAGGAGGTACGAGAAGAAGCTATTATATCCTTATAGCTTTATAGTATTTCGATAATTTTTAAAAAGTACGTATTTACTCGGTAGTTAATAATAAACGCTTCCTAAAGGGCGGGGTCTATAACCGCTTTAGAGATAAGGAAAGTATAGTTTAGTATTTAGTAATCGGGATTCTAATATTCGAGAAGAGCGTTAGTCTTAGGCGTAATTAGCCGACTTAAGGTATTAAGGACGAAGTTCTTTTCCCTAAGTAGGTAATAAATCTATAGATTATACTATAAAAGATAAATACTAATAATAATAAAATAGCGGTTAACTTAGTTAATACTTATAATACTAAGGGTATACTTCTTATAGATTTACTTTATTATAGAATAGTTTATTAGGATAATTAAAGGGAGTATATTCGACTATACTATAACCCGTATTTTTTTAACTACCTAAAAGTCGTCTAGGGAGCTTATTATCTTTTCGGGGATTTATTCGTTAGTCTATATCTTATAATAATAGCTATTTCCCTTCTTTATAGCTAATCTCTTCTTCTTCTAATAATAAGTCTCCCTCCCCCTATAACTTCCCTCTAGAGCTCTACCTCCTAATAGACTAGGGGGGAGTATTAGTTAGTAACCCGCTAACTAATCTTAAATCTTATCCTTATTATTATCTACTCCTTCCTACTTTCTTTTCTTCTACCTATTTCTCGTTATAGCTAGCTTATTCTTTATTATAGTAAGTCTATTAATCTATAAATCTAACGCCTTCTTCCCTTTTACTATTAGTATAAATAACTCTATAACCTTTAATTCTAGAGTCTTGCCCTAGGAATCTATCTATCCTACTAGTATAGTAGTATCTTTATTAATTATATTAATTTTCTTAATTACTTCCTTAATATCGTTAACTTTTTAAGAGAGCGTTATATCCTACTTCTACCTTTAGAGGTCTAGTTTTCTACCTAGGTTATTTATTACTATATAAACCTCGTTCTTCGTTATTATAGAGGTTTTAATTACCTTATTATATTAGTATTTAATAATAGCTTATAGTTTAGTATTATCCCTTTCTCTCTAATTCTAGAGTAAGGCTTATTAAGAAGATAATTCTCCTAATAACCTCTCCTAATAGTCCTAAAGTTCTATTTAGGTTAATAATATAGCTAAAATATCTATTTAAGTAATAGTATCGTATACTAATAAAGACTTAATAGTTATTAAATAGCCTATTTCTATTATAGTTAGTATAAAATTAGTCTAAGTTATAGTATTAATAATAGTTAAGGGGTTAATAATAGTATAGGGGTTAGGTATAATAAGAGGACTAGTAATAATCGGGAAATTAGCGATAACTAGGGGGTTAATAACTATAGGAGGATTAATAATATCCGAATTATTAATAACGACCGGGGGATTAGTATTTATAGGAGTAATCGGGAAATTAATAATAACCGGGGGGTTAGTAATTATAGGAGGATTAACGATATCCGAATTATTAATAATAACTACGGGATTAGTATTTATAAGAGTATCCGCTATTCCTATTATATCCTTATTCTCGTTTACCTTAGGTATCTTTATATTATTATTATTAGCGATCGTATTATTAGGACCTTCTTTATTTTCCTTAGAATTATAATTAGCCCCTATTATTTTTTTTTTTTATTCTTACTCTAGGGACCTAAGGGTAGGTTTCTAGGATATAATATCTTCTTTATTATAGAGAGGAAAAACCGGGCAAGGCCTAGGGGAAAGCCCCTCTCTCCTTATTATACTATTATACTAGGGTATAGCGGCTATTTATAAAGTAATAAGTCGGATTTACTAATTATCTATTCCGAATTCGTCTTATATACGTAGTTATTACTCATTAGGCTAATTATTAGACTTAGACTTAGGGCGTTAAAGGGTTATTATATATATAAGTAGTCTTAGGGTAATCGTTATATACGATTATACTTATATCGGTATAAGAAGGTATTTAGGGAATAGCTAGCCCGAATTCGTATTAATACCTTATCCCCGGGCCTTAGGCTCCCGGGGTAGCCTACTATAAATAGGGTTATTACTTCTATCTCGTACCGACCGACTCTTTAAATCCGATTCTTACTAACCCTTATCCATCGTTCTTACTCGAAGGTATAGGGGAACTACCCCGTATTTTACGCCGAAAAAGTACTAAAGAAAGACCGAATTAAAGTCGAAAACCGAAAGAACTAGGATAAGGCTATCCTTATAACGCGATACGATAACTATACTAGACTAAGTAATTTATAAGCGCTATAAGGATAGCGCTAGTTATAGGAAGAGTTAAAAAACTTAGCCTATTATACCCTCCGCCGGATTCGAACCGATTATACCGCTCGTTAGGGTACCGTTTACTCTCTAGGCGCTTAACTATTACGCTAGGAGGGCTAGCCCCTATTATTAAAAAGTTATTACTATTAAGTAGTTTATCGAGTTTAGGAGTACCTTAGTCGGAAATACTATTATTATTATTGAAATTTACTCTAGGGACCTAAGAGGTATCTAGGGATCTATCGGGCTAGTTATAGGCTAGAAAAACCGGGAGAACCCGGGGGAAAACTAGTCTCTTCTTATAGTATAATAGCCTTAGGCAAGGCAGAAGTCGGTCGTATAAGGTATAGCTATAGTAAGAATATCCTAGCCTCGCTAGGCTATAGTAGTAATAGGGGAAAGTATAGTAGGAAGGGCTAAGTAGGTAGGAGGAGAGGGGAAGGGAGAGGGGGAAATTAAGCGTATATAGTAGTAGATTAGTAAGGTAGCCCTATATCCCGAAGGAGGGGTATAACTACCCCTCCTTTAGTATAAGGGCCCTCCTAATAATAATAATACTCGTAATATTATTATTACCTACGATAATAATAATAATAGCGACTCTCGTAGGTAATAAGCTAGATATCGGAATAGTATATAATCCAGAGTATAACGATAAGAGGGAGATACCCTATAATAACTATATATTGCGTATTATTCGGCCCTATTATTATACGATATTCGAGGGTTATTAGGATTAGCTTTATAAATAATAGCTATAGTAATATCGGGTATACGCTAATAAAGAATAATAATAATCGTATAGGCCTATATCGCGTACGCTAAAGTAAATATAATCTATTAGGAGGTAGCCCTAATAATAATAGACGACTTAACCTAGCTCTATGGCGAATAGTATAAGCGAAAAAAGGCTAAAACCGTATTCGTTAACGAGTATAACGAGGTAAAAGGTATAAAGGAGGCTAAGACTTTACTCTAAAAGGGCGTTAATTAGCTAAAGCTCTACTATTATATTAGTAAAGGAGTAAAAAAAAAAAAAAATCCTATAATAGCCTCGTACCCGACTTCTAGTACGATACGGCTATTTATTAGGTAAGACGATACTAGGAGCTTTTTTAGTACCTCCTTTTACCCTACTTTTATAATAACCCCGGGCTAGGGTTATAGCGATACGGGGTATAGGGGAGGACGACCTCCCTAATACCCTACGATACGTCCTCCGCCCCGGGTACTCGATAGCCTTACCTTTTCCTAATATAAGCTAAACTATCTAAATAATAGTAATAAGATTAGGCCCCTTTAGGCTCCTACCGATCTAATTAAACTTAATATATATAATATAATAGCGAGCCTTATCCCGGTGGGCTCCTTTCGCTAGATCTAGGCTATAGTAATAGTATTCGGCGAAAAGAAATTCTAGGCTAAATCTAGCCTAATACTTACCCTAATTCGTAATAATATTAAAGCTATTATCGACTAGACCCTTAACGAATACCTATAGACTATATCGACGTATTACCTACCTAGCTATTCCTAGGCGTAGGTAGTAGGCTCCCTAGCCGAACTACTATTATAATATATCGAAAAGAGAGTACTATTAAGATACGAGTAAAAGATTATTATTTATATTATAGAACCTACTAATAATATTATTAACTAAACTTATTATAATACTATTTAAGCTATTAATAGTATACTTTAAACGATATTATATATTATTATAAGATAACTCCCTAGTAGGGACCTAGTTATTACGTTCGATAAGTAGGCTATAGACTTCGAGAATAACCTAGTATAGGTTATCTACGTATTCGGTAAAATAGCTTTTATTACCTAATAATCCTATTCTATTATCGCTAAAGGTATACCTCTTACTATTATTACTAGGGATTATAACGCTTTTATATTTAAGATCGAGGAGATTAACCGAGTTAAGCTTTCTAGGGTTAAGGCCTTTAAGTCTCGGCCTAGTACTACTAGGACTATTATTATCCTTAGACTTACCTTAATAATAAATACTAATCGACTTTATAACCTTAGCCTAGTAGTTAATACCTAGATTTTCCCCTATAAACTATACGAGGATTCGGTCCGATTATAGTACTATTTTAACTATTACCGGTTTAGCTATATCGCCTGAATATACTCCGCCCTAAAGCTCTATAGTAAGTATAGTATTATAGCTTATAATAATAATAACGATTACCGAGTAAGTAAAAATAATTCCCCCTATTATTATATTTTATACTAAGGGGATTACCTAGTATAATTAAGAAATTACCCTATTATTATCGAAAGATAAGAATACGCTAAGATTAACTATAATCGTCGGCTTACCCGTTTCGCTAAACCTTATCGATATATTACCCTCTCCCCTATACGTTTACTAGGCCCCTTACCTATTTCTCGCTAGCTATTAACCTCCTTTATCCTAACCGAAGTAAGTAAAAGGCTAGCCCCTTTACCCTCTAGGCCCTAGGCTAAGGCCCTAGTACTAGGAGAAACCCCGGAAGCTATATATTAATTCCTTAAAAGAGTATATAATACCTCCCTCCCTATTAATCTAGGACCTACCCCTACCCCTATTACCCCTAGCCGTATCTTAGTACTCCCCTACTATCCCCCGATAACCCTACGATAAATTTAGTAAAGTATACCTAAGCCCTCTATTAAGGTTATTTCCCCCTCCCCCGATAGGATATAGCTTATTATTATCCTAATATCCCTATTATTAAACGCCTTCCTCTCCTAAAGTAATTCCTTATATTAATAAAAGCCCTTTTTTAGAATATTAATAAAAAATACGACTTAGTACGATTAATACTCTATAATAAGTCCGATTATAATATTATTGCCTTTTAGGAAACTATAATACGTTTAGGGGTAATCCCCCTAATATTTAATACTATACCCTATAGACTTATCTTTAGTAGTAGTTATATAGCCTTTTATATTTATAAATAATATCCTCCCTTTATTTAGGTCTCCGAATCGGGCGATAACTAGGCGATTATTACCTTTTATAATAGCCTTTAAATCGTTTTAATTTACTCGCCCTTAAATAACTTCCCCTAAGTCGTTAGCCGAATCCTCCTTACCCTCGACCCCTACCCTTATCGTATACTAGTCGGTAATTTTAACCTATACTACCCCCTTTAGGATATATACGATTATACTAATAACTATTTAGACTAATTCCTATAGTATATAGTATAACTCTACCTTACCTTATTTATACCCTAAGGCGAATATATAAGGTTCTTCTATAACTATAGGGATAGTATTCTCGACCTCGTTTAGGTAATACTAAACTCTTTAGCCTTATTTATTAGGCTAGATCTCGACCTTTTAAACTCCGATTATATTCCTTAGACCTTCTAGATATTAGGCTTTAACTCGACTAATACCCTCCCCCCCTAACCCTAATAATAATAAGTAGATAAGAATATAGTTTTTTATAAAGCTAAGGCCCGTATCCGACCTATTTACTTAGCCCTATTTACCCCTAATAATATTAATACCGCGTTAAACTACCTTTATAATAACCTTAACCTCGTTATTTAGTATTCTATACCTTTTATTATACCTTAGTATAACTAGGGCTCCTTTTAGTTTACCCCGCTTATTATAGCCGCCTTACGAATAATAAAGTAGGTAAGAAGATAATATAAATAAATACGCGTATTAGCCGACTAGGACGAGCTTTAGGACTCTACTAAATACTTAAAGAAGGTAGTTATTAATACTAAATAAGCGTATTAGTATTTCTTCCTTAATACGATTAATAAGTCGATTAAAAACCTCTAGGTAATAGAATATTAGGCTCGCCTTTATAATAGCCTTTTACCTAATCCCGTTTACCTCCCCCCCCTTTAGAACGATAATAACTAAATAGCCGAGTTATTCGTTAATAAAGCCTTTATCCTTAGTTAATACTTCTTCCCCCTAAAACTTAACCTTAATACTATAGACTAATACGCGCCTAAACTATACTTCTAGGTCTTATAATAAATTACTATAGAAGATATCTAGAAGTTATTCTAGTAAATACCCCCTTAGAAGGCGGTTAGAGTTAATACTATACCTATTAGTTTCCTTAAAATATACTCCTCGTCCTTTATATCCCCCCTTACTAGGCTTTTCTAGGCCTATATCGATATTAGCTACTTCCTACGTAAATTTCGCTCGGCTATTATTATTATCCTATAGAAATAAGGTAAAAAACTAGAAGTCTATAAATAGGCGGGCGGTTATAAGCCTATTTTACTCCTTTACTACTTAGGTAAAATCTTCGAGTCTATTATTAGTAGGCGCTTATTTTAGGCTATAGAAGATTATAACCTACTACCTAATAGGTAAATAGGTAATTAATAGTATTATTCTATAGAATCTATTATCCTTATAGTATTAGAGCTCGTTTATACTACCTAGGTAAAGAAAGGGATTACCTCGTTTCTCTAACTCGATATTAAGGGCGCGTTTAATACGGTTTAGTATAATAAGCTCCTAACCGAACTTACTTACCTCGGCTACCTATACTAGATTATCTTACTCCTTACTAACTACCTCTCCGATTATACCTCCTATTTATACTTCGATAATTATACGTTTAACCCTATCCTTATCCTTATAGGTATACTATAGGGATCCCCCCTTTTTATTATCCTTTTTATCTTATATATAACTCCCCTATACTATAGGCTTTAATACGAAAAAGGTATTATTATTATCGGATTTACTAATAATACTAACCTCCTTAGTATTAGCCCGAATACTAGGTTAATTATCTAATACCTCCGTTTAGTATAAAGGGTCTACGAAAACTAGGCTACCGATTATAGTATAGCCTTTAATCCCGATAAAAGCGAACTTATATACTTCTCTCGTAAACGCTAGCCTAACTCTACCCTAATATTACTCGGAGATTATACTATTTACCCTATTACCGAAGCCCGCCTCCTAGGCGTTTAGGTTTATTATAAGCTTTAATAGAAAGTATACCTTAAGGTAGTCTATAATAAGCTATTATAATAGAACCTCGCCCTTATAGTTATCTCCGCTTCGATTTAGAATTACCCCCTTATAAGGGCCTAGGAGGTATATAATAAGGTTATATAATCCTTAATTAGCTATATTATTATAGCCTTTTATACCCCGACCCCGAGGGATAATAAGCTAATAGGTATTATTAAGGACTTTATTAAAGCCTAATTATTATACCTTCGTACTATTACTAGAGTATACCGTATTATACTAACCTATTATTTTAAGACTAAAGTATAAGTACCCCCTATTAACCTCTATTTAAACCTTAGAATTATTAGTACTATAGCTCGTTTTTACTATACTAGTATACTTAATAAAATACGATAAACCTCCTAAGGTATTTTACGATATTTTATACGGTTCCCCTAGTACTAATCTATTAAACGCTTTATACTAAGGACCCTACTCTAAACCGAGCTCTAATAAATAAAAATATAGACTAGGATTAATATCCCCCTAAATAACCCCTTACTCTAATAACTCCTCGTTAACGATTAGGCTAGGCGCTAGGATAGGTTAAAGACTACCTATAAGTCCGGCTAATAGCATAAACTACTCCTTTTCCCTAGTAGTTTCCCCTTCCGATTCGAATATCTAAATATTCTTCGACTTTATTAAGACCTACTAAAATACGTTAATACTATAATTACCTAGCTCTATATAGGTAAGGTTAATTATTACGAATTCCTCTTCTAAAGGTATATCCTAAATATTATTACTCTTATCTACTCCTATAGAACTAAGAATAAAAACGTTTATTATATTATCCTCTAATACCTAAAGTATACCGATTCTTAGCCCTACCTCCCTTAGTATATTATAATTAATAAGAACCTCCGTTTTAAACTCCGGTAATACTTTAGTACTATTACTCTTACTTATTAAATACTTTATTATAATAGTTTATATTAATTTACCTTAGTTAATATACTATATAACCCCTTAGGCTAATCCTAGGCTATCCCTTTTAAATAACCTTTATACTATTATACTTACTATTTATAACTACCGAGTATTATTTAACTAGGTATACTTATTACCGACTATTAACCGAGTTTATTATTATCCTTATAGGCTATAGCCTTTTTTACCGCCTTAGCCTTATATACCTCTATAAAGTATAAAGCCCTACTAGGTATTAGTATTAGTATAAGTATAGGGGATAATAAAGAAGCTATAGGTAATAAATGGATTAGTATAAATATACGGCTAAGGGTTAGTATAGTCTTCCTACCTAGCTTAGCCCTCCTACCCCGAGTTATTATAGTAGCCTTCCCTTTTATATTCTTTTATTCCCTTATTTCCCTTGCCTTTTCCCTTATCTCCTCCCTTTTCTTCGACTTTATAATATTCTTCGTCCTAGCCTAAAGATCGGCTAGTATTATTTCGCCTTCCTTAAAGTTCCTAGAGTTCTTATAACTAAGCTAATATCTATTTATAGTATAACCGACTAAGTTCTTTACGTAATTAGGAAGGATATACCCCTCCTTATTAATCTAGCGCTAATACTCGAAATCGTATATAGGCTTTTTTATCTCCTCCTATAAGGAGGTAGCCTAAGCTTTAGCGCTATTAAAAGACTCTACTATTATTTTACCTAAAAATATCGCCTCCTTAATTAACCTAATAATATTAATAAGCTCCGCCTTACCCCCCTCGTTATTAATATTTATTATATTAATAATTATTTAACTAACTAGTATAATAGGTTTAGCTAAAGCTAAGGCGATAGCCTAGCGCTTTAATATACTTATAACCCTATTAATATTACCCTTAGCCCTTGCTTTCCCCTTATCCTTAACCTTATTCTAGTAAGAGGGAGTAATAGTTTACTAGGAAGTAGGGGAATCCTTACCGCCCTTAGCCTCGATTATAATCGTTTAATTACCTAGTAATAGTTTTACTTAAGCCCTAGTAGTTAGCTTCTACTTAATATCGCCTAGGCTTTTAGTAATAGCCTTCGTTATTTCGCCTAGCCCTATTAATTACTTTATTACCGCCTTTAATACTATATTATTCTTCTCTATAGCGGCGAGTAACTAGGGATCCCTAGTATAACCTTTAGCTATAATATATCCCTTACTAATATAATAATAGAGCTTTAGTTAATCGGCGCCCTTTTAGAGTAAAGTCTTAGCCTCCTTTATACCTTTTACCTTATTATACTCGTTAATAAATATAGCTTTAGCCTCCTTTTACTTATACTATTTATTATAAAGCTAGGTCGAGTTATTTATTATTATTAGGGCTACCTCCTAGTAGACTATATTTACTTTAGCGTATACGACGTAGGCTTATACGATTATTATTATTCTCTATTAGTATATACCCGATATTATTATAGCTATTACTTATAAAGCTAATCCTAATAACCCTTAAATATTATACGATAATAGGGCCAAATAATACGCGATATATAATTATTATAGGGTATCTTCCTCTCGTTATTATACTCTAGATCGTATACTATTCTAATATTTAGCTTACTACTTATAAGAGTTATTATTATTATTATTATTATAGGTAATAATAATATTATAAGTATTATTATTACTAGGAGGGCCCTTATACCGAAGGAGGGGTAGTTATACCCCTCCTTCGGAATATAGGGTTACCTTATTAATCTACTACCGTATACGCCTAACTTCCCCCTCTCCCCTCCCCTCCCCTTCTACCTACTCGGCCTTTCCTACTATACTTTCCCCTATTATTACTATAGCCTAGCGAGGCTAGGATATTCTTATTATAGCTATACTTTATACGACCGACTTCTGCCTTACCTAAGGCTATTATACTATAAGAAGAGACTAGTTTTCCCCCGGGTTCTCCCGGTTTTTCTAGCCTATAACTAGCCCGATAAATCCCTAAATACCTCTTAGGTCCCTAGAGTAAATTTTAATAATAATAATATATTAGTAAAGAACGTATTATAGCTAAAGGTTATACCGGGGATCCCTAGTTATTCGCTACTATAGAGAAAAATAATACGGTATTAAAGGCAATAGTAAAATAATTAATAGGGCTAGGTAAAATAATAAAGGCTATCGTTAAAAGCCTAGGCGATATTAAGTAGAAGCTAACTACCGGGGCTCGAGTAAAGCTATTACTAGGTAGTTAAATAATTATAATCGAGGCTAAGGGTAATAAGGGCTCCCCTATTTCCTAGTAAACTATTACTCCCTTTTACTAGGATAAGGTTAAGGATAAAGGGAAAGTAAGGGCTAGGGGTAATATTAATAGGGTTATAAGCGTATTAAAACGCTAGGCTATTACCTTAGCTTTAGTTAAACCTATTATACTAGCTAGCTAAATAATTATTAATATAATAAACGTTAATAATAAGGGGGGTAAGGCGAAGCTTATTAATATTACTAGGTTAATTAAGGAGGTAACGTTTTTAGGTAAAATAGCGGTAGAGTCTTCTAATAATACTAAAACTCGGGCTACCTCCTTATAGGAGGAAACAGAGGAGCCTATATACGATTTCGAGTATTAGCGCTAGATTAGTAAAAAGGGGCGTATTCCTCCTAATTATACGAAGAACTTAGTCGGCTATACTATAAACGGATATTAGCTTAGTTATAAGAACTCTAGGAATTTTAAGGAGGGCGAGATAATACTAGCCGATCTTTAGGCTAGGATAAAGGATATTATAAGGTCGAAGGAAAAGGAGGAGGCGAGGGAGAAAGTAAGGGAAATAAGGGAGTAGGAGAATATAAAAGGGAAGGCTACTATAATAGCTTAGGGTAGGAGGGCTAAGCTAAGTAGGAAGGCTATACTAACCCTCGGTTATACGTTTATACTAATCTATTTATTACCTATAGCTTTTTTATTATCCTTTACGCTTATACTAATACTAATACTTAATAGGGCTTTACGCTTTATAAAGGTATATAAGGCTAAGGCGGTAAAAAAGGCTATAGCCTATAAGGATAATAATAAACTCGGTTAATAGTCGGTAGTAAGTATACTTAACTAGGTAATACTCGGTAATTATAAATAATAAGTATAATAGTATAGAGGTTATTTAGAAGGGGTAACCTAGGATTAGCCTAGGGGGTTATATAGTATATTAACTAAGATAAATTAATATAAACTATTATAATAAAGTATTTAATAAATAAGGGTAATAATACTAGAGTATTACTAGAGTTTAAAGCGGAGGTTCTTATTAATTATAATACGCTAGGGGAGGTAAGGCTAAGAATTAGTATACTTCGGGTATTAAAGGATAATATAATAAATATTCTTATTCTTAGTTCTATAAGAGTAAATAAGAGTAATAATATTTAGGATATACCTTTAAAAGAGGAATTCGTAATAGTTAACCTTATTTATACGGAGCTAGGTAATTATAGTATTAACGTATTTCGGTAAGTCCTAATAAAGTCGAAGGATATTTAGATATTCGAATCGGAAGGGGAAGCTACTAGGGAAGAGGAGTAGCTCGTACTATCGGCCGGACCTATAGGTAGTCTTTAACCTATTCTAGCGCCTAGCCTAATTATTAATAAGAAGCTATTAAAATAAGGGGTTATTCGGGGGGATATTAGTCCTAGTCTATATTTTTATTTATCGGAGCTTGGTTTAGAATAGAGTCCTTAGTATAAAGCGTTTAGTAGATTAGTACTAGGGGAATTATATAAGATATTACGAAACGCCTTAGGAGGCTTATTATATCTTATTAAGTATACTAGTATAGTAAAAACGAGCTATAGTACTAGCGATTCTAAGGTTTAGGTAAAGGTTAATAAGGGGTACTTATACTTTAGTCTCGAGATAATAGGTTAATATAGTATAGTATACTCTAGTAATAATACGAAGGTATAATAATTAGGCTTTAATAAGGTCCTTAGTAATACTTATCGGCTTATTATCCCTCGGGGTTAGGGTATAAAAAGCTATAGTAGTATAATTAATTAAGGACTATATAACCTTATTATATACCTCCTAGGCCCTTATAAGGGGGTAACCCTAAGTCGAGGCGGAAATAGCTATAAGAGTAAGGTTCTATCGTAATAGCTTATTATAGACTATTTTAAGGTATACTTTCTATTAGAGCTTATAGTAAACCTAAACGCCTAGGAAGTAGGCTTTAGTAATAGGGTAAATAGTATAATCTCCGAGTAATATTAGGGTAGAATTAGGCTAATACTTATAAGAGAAGTATATAAGTTCGTTTTTATTAAAACTAAAGGCTATATTATAATCGGTAGCCTAGTCTTTATAAACCCTTTATACCGAATAGAGGTATTAAATAGTTAACCTAGTATCCGGGCTAATACTAAAAAGGTTAGTATTATTAGTAAATCCGATAATAATAACGCCTTCTTCGTACTAAAGCCTATAATATAAAGGAGCTATATATAAGATAAAGAGGATAATAAAAAGGGGGAATCCCTATAGTATACCTATAAGGATAGGGATAGGGTTAAATATACGGCTATCGAAGTATAAACGAGAGATATAGTCGGAAAGGTAGCTAGCGAGGAGTAAGACGATCTAACGTAGGTAGCTAAAGTAGGTAAGTTTAGCTAGGAGCTTATTATACTAAACCGTATTAAATATACCCTTAATATCGAGTTAAAGAAATAAGGTAATCCCTTTCCTTACCTAGGTAGTATAAACGAGCTTTAATACTATAAGGATAATAGATTCTATAGAATAATACTATCGATTACCTATTTACCTATCGAATAATAGGTTATAGTCTTCTATAGCCTAAAATAAGCGCCTACTAATAATAAACTCGAAGATCTTGCCTAAATAATAGAGGAGTAAAATAAGCCTATAGCCGTCTGCCTATTTATAGACTTCTAGTCTTTTACCTTATTTCTATAGGATAATAATAATAGCCGAGCGAAATTTATATAGGAAGTAGTTAATATCGATATAGGCCTAGAAAAGCCTAATAAGGGGGGATATAAAGGATAAGGAGTATATTTTAAGGAAGCTAACGGGTATAGTATTAGCTCTAGCCGCCTTCTAAGGGGGTATTCGCTAGAATAACTTCTAGACGTCTTCTATAATAATTTATTATAGGACCTAAAAGTATAATTTAAGCGTATATTAGTTTATAATATTAAGGTTAAGTTTTAGGGGGAAGAAGTATTAACTAAGGATAAAGGCTTTATTAGTAAACGATTCGGCTATTTAGCTATTATCGCTCTAAAGGGGGGGAAGGTAAATAGGATTAAGTAGAAGATTATTACGAAGGTAAGCCTAATATTCTACTATCTAGAGGTTTTTAGTCGACTTATTAGTTATATCGAGAAAGGAGCGTTAATACGCCTACTTAGTATTAATAATTACCTTTTTTAAGTATTTAATAGAGTCCTAGAGCTCGTCCTAATCGGCTAGTATACGTATTTATTTATATCGTCTTCTTACCCGCTTCGCTACTCGTAAGGCGGCTATAATAGGCGGGGTAAACTAAGAGGAGCCCCGGTTATACTAAAGTACGATAAAGGGTATAGAATACTAGATAATAAGGTTAAGGTTATCGTAGAAATAGTCTAATACGGTATTAATATTATTAGGGGTAAATAGGGCTAAGTAGATAAATCGGATATAGGCCTTAGCTTTATAGAAAACTATATCCTTATCTACCTATTATTATTAGGGTTAGGGGGGGAGGGTATTAGTCGAGTTAAAACCTAATATTTAGAAGGTCTAAGGGATATAATCGGAGCCTAAGAGGTCGAGATCTAGCCTGGTAAATAAGGCTAAAGAGTCTAGTATTACCTAAATAAGGTCGAGAGTACTATCCTTATAGCTATAGAAGAACCTTATATATTCGCCTTAGGGTATAAGTAAGGTAAGGTAGAGTTATACTATATATTATAGGAATCGGTCTAAATAATCGCTAGTATAATCGTATATATCCTAAAGGGGGTAATATAGGTTAAAGTTATTAACTAGTATACGATAAGGGTAGGGGTCGAGGGTAAGGAGGATTCGGCTAACGACTTAGGGGAAATTATCTAGGGGCGAGTAAATTAAAACGATCTAGGGGTTATTATAAAAGGTAATAATCGCCTAATTATCGCTCGATTCGGAGACTTAAGTAGAGGGAGGGTATTATTTATAGATATAAAGGGCTATATAGCTACTACTAAAGATAAGTCTATAGGGTATAATACTAGGTATTAGGGGGATTACCCCTAGATATATTATAGTTTCCTAAAGGGTAATAATATTATAATCGGACCTATTATAGAGTATTAATCGCGCTAAATCGTATCTTTTATTAATATTCTAAAGAAGGGCTTTTATTAATATAAGGAATTACTTTAGGAGAAGGAGGTATTCGATAATAGGGATATTGGGATAATAATAAACTATATCCTATTAGGGGAGGGGGAAATAACCTTAATAAAGGGCTTAGGTATACTTTACTAAGTCTATCGTAGGGTTATCGGGGGGTAGTAGGGGAGTACTAAAATACGGCTAGGGGTAATAGGGGTAAGGGTAGGTCCTAGACTAATAGGGAGGGAGGCGCTATATACTTTTTTAAGGAATTAACGTATAGTTTCCGGGGTTTCTCCTAGTATTAGGGCCTTAGCCTAGGGCCTAGAGGGTAAAAGGGCTAGCCTCTTACTTACTTTAGTCGGGATAAAGGAGGTTAATAATTAGTAAAAAATAGGTAAAGGGCCCGGCGGATATATAAGGAAAAGGGTAGTATATCGACGAGGTTTAGCGAAATAAGTAGGCTAATAATCGTAGTTAATCTTAGCGTATTCCTATCTTTCGACGGTAATAGGGTAGTTTTTTAACTATACTAGGTAATCCCCTTAGTATAAAACGTAATAATAAGGGGAATTATCTTTACCTACTCGGTAATTATTATTATTATTATAAGCTATAGTATTATACTTATTATAAAGCTTTAGGGCGGAGTATATTCGGGCGATATAGCTAAACCGGTAATAGTTAAAATAGCGCTATAATTGGACCGAATCCTCGTATAGTTTATAGGGGAAGATCTAGGTATTAATTATTAGGCTAAGATTATAGAGTCGATTAGTATTTATTATCGAGGTAAGTCTAAGGATAATAGTAATCCTAATAGTACTAGGCCGAGACTTAAGGGCCTTAACCCTAAAGAGCTTAACTCGGTTAATCTCCTTAATCTTAAATATAAAGGTATTATAATCCTTAGTAATAATAGTAAGAGGTATACCTTTAGTAATAATAGAATAGGATTATTAGGCGATAAAAGCTATTTCGCCGAATACGTAGGTAACTTATACTAGGTTATTCTCGAAGTTTATAGTCTACTTATCGAATATAATAACTAGGTCCCCGCTAGGGAATTATTTTATAATAATATACGATATTATTCGGAGTATACTATTAATAGCTTAGACGGTATTATAATAAGTTCGGTTAATAATATTATTAGTAAGTTCTATAATATAAATAATAATCTTTTACTTATATCTCGGTAGTACTCTCTTTTCGATATATTATAATAGTAGTTCGGCTATAGAGCCTACTACCTACGCCTAGGAACGGCTAGGTAAGTAATACGTTAATATAGTCTATAGGCGTTCGTTAAGGGTCTAGTCGATAATAGCTTTAATATTATCGCGAATTAGGGTAAGTATCGGGCTAGATCCGGCCTAGAATTTCTTTTCGCCGAATACTATTACTATAGCCTAAATCTAGCGAAGGGAGCCTACTGGGATAAGGCTTACTATCGTATTATATATATTAAGTTTAATCGGATCGGTAGGAGCCTAGAGGGGCCTAATTTTATTATTATTATCTAGATAGTTTAGCTTATATCGGGAAGAGGTAAGGCTATCGAATACCCGGGGCGGAGGACGTATCGTAGGGTATTAGGGAGGTCGTCCTCCCCTATACCCCGTATTACTATAACCCTAGCCCGGGGTTATTATAAAGGTAGGGTAAAAGGAGGTATTAAAGAAGCTCCTAGTATCGTCTTACCTAATAGATAGCCGTATCGTACTAGAAGTCGGGTATAAGGCTATCGTAGGAGTTTTATCGGAAATACTATTATTATAAACCTTACCCTTATATAGGGTTATTTATTCGAGTAATCCTAATATAATCTCTCGGATATATATTAGAAATCCGAG
>PDHP01000332.1:0-20880 GCA_003339455.1 Ophiocordyceps camponoti-leonardi (nom. inval.)
AGAAAAAAAGGGGAGAAGGAAAGAGAGGGAGAGAGAGGGAGAGAGAGAGAGAGAGAGAGAGAGAGAGAGAGAGAGAGAGAGAGAGAGAGAGAGAGAGAGAGAGAGAGAGAGAGAATAGTACGCTCGTGTTTTATGAGTTACGCGCCTCTTCCTCTTCCTCTCCCTCCTCCTCACTTCCTCACCTTTACTCACTTCCTCAGAGGCAGGCGCTGAGCCGCACTTCGCCTTTCTCGTGCGTGGTAACTCTCAAGGTCAGGGTCTTAGTCGTTCTCTTCATTGTTTAGAGTATTATTAGGAGTATTACTATTAGGTGTACCCGAGATATCTATTAGGTGCACCCGTAACCCAAACGGGAAGTACACCTTCCCGATTGGGAAGATTACCCCGTACTAGCCTACGCTACCTAACTTACTTTAGAGGGAAAAGGTAGTAGGCTACTAGCTTCGCAGGTCGTAGAAAAACTTATAACTAGGACTAGCTTTATAGGATAAATATCTTTTACTAAAATTTATATAAGAAATATATTATTAGGTAGGGATAAGGATCCCTATAACCCGGTTTATAGGGCCTACGCCCTCCCTAGTTATATAACCTCGTATATATACTATATATAATAGATACCTAGAATAGTTAATTAACTAAGAACCTAATACCTTACTTTTAGCTTCCCTACGCATACAACGCAAGAAGAAGCTACGAGGCCTAGGTTCCCGAGATATTTAGAAGCCTTAAAAATACGTATTTTTATTAAGTTACCCCTAGCTTCCTTTTATAATACCTAATATATCTACTTACGAAGAGGATTACGCTAACCTATTATCGCCTAATAGCGATAGCGATAATAATAATAACCCTAGTCCTTCTACCTATAAAGGTAAGGAGCCTATAGAATAAAAGCCTTATTAAGGAAAAAAGCCTATAATTAATTAGCTTTACTAATAGACGGAATAAAAGATAAACCTAGTCCTCCGCGAGTAAGATAAGCGATTTAATAAGATTTCTTAGGATTAAGAAAACGGCTTTCGTAACTAGGAGGAACGCTTATAATATCTTATTCGAGATTAGGAATAGTACCTTAATAGCCTAATAAACGATTTTTTCCTTCGATAATCCTAGTCGATATAGAAATTTATTAAGGGCTATAAGAAAGATAAGCCTTTATCCCTAAAGCTATTTTAAGGATTTACCCCCGTTTCTTTTAATCGTTTACTTATAGCCTTAGACCCTATACCCTATAGCCCTTTGCCTACGTTTAACGATAAGTCTACTAATAATAATCTATTTTATCGTATCCGGGCTATTCTCGATAAAACGCCCCCGCGTATTAAATATTAGTATCTTTTCCGGGAATAACTATAGTTACCCCCTACCCCTATTCCCGTCTTTTCCCTAATCCCTACTATAATTACCCCGGTTTAGCCTATTAATAATACTCTACCTATCTATTACTATATAGAAGAATCGCCTATCTAGAATTCTAAGGACCTAGAGTATAACTCTTATAATAATTACCTTAATATCGATTATAAGTCTTACGTCCCTTATAATACTAGGTTCGACTAGTCTACCGAATAGTTCGTATAACGTTTTTTACTATATACTAAGTCCTATTATAATATTAACTATTCTTTAGTATATTCTAAGAATAATATCTTATTCGATAAAGATCTTAGGCTCTACTATACTAAATTCTAAATACTCTATAAAGTCTAAAGAATTTAGTATACGCTATACTATAATATAATCCTATATAAGTTATAGCCTATTAAAGCCTCCGATTAGTTTCTTAGGGACTTCTATAAGTTATAAAAATAGATTAACGTTTACTTTTCTATATAAATACTTTTACTAGAGGCTATTCTTACGATTCTTTTAGATTAAGGTATACTAATATCCCCCCTATTTAGCTATACGTAAATAGCTCCTATTAAGGATAAAATAATCCTAAATTTTACCTAGTGGATTCGTAATTCCTATTATATACTACTAGAGGGTAGCTATATCTCTCTAGCCGTATATAGTATTATCTCCTAGTATATATAGTAATTCCTTCTAAGGATATAGGGATTAATCCGCGATAAGGCTTATTTACTCTCTAATATAGAATTACTTAATAAAATAGTTTATATAGCGTATAAGTAAACGTACTAGCCTATTAAAAATATCTTCGGTAAGCCTATAATTATTATATAAACCTAGGAAATTATATTATATTAATCTTAGAGAGTTACTAAGACCTTTAATAATAAGCCTCCCGGTATTTAGCTTTAGAATCCTCCCCCGGCTGTTTCTTCTTTAACGCCGATTTCTAACCCTCGTACTAATAGTATAGCCGCCTATATAGTTATAAAGCCTAGAAACGTTATTATATATACCGTAGGTACTACTCGCGCTATTAATAATATATACTTTAATTATAATAAGCCTAGCTATTATACTAAGGACTATTATATACCGATAAAATAGCCTAAAACGTCTTCGACTACTCCTTCTTATACGGAGAACGTTTAATTAACTAGTAAGTTATAGCGCCTCGCCTACTATACTAGCTATACTATTATATATTTCTATCGATAAAAAAGCGGGAAAAAAGGGTTAGGATTTACGAAAGGGTCCCTACGTATTTATTTTAAAGAACCTACTACCGATAATAATAATACAAATCCTACCTACTATACTAAGGAAAAAGACGACTAGATAGCTATTATCCTTACTACCCTATAGGAGGAAATAGAGATCCTTAACGAATAGGGATATAAAACTATCTACCTTATAATAGTAGATAATTATAATATACCTCCTAGGCCTCTAAGAAAGGGCCTTAGATAACTATATAGGGTTTTTAAAGCTTATTACCGTAAACGTACTTTAATAACCTTTTTCGACTATAAATATATAATATTATATATTAATAGGAGCCTAGCCTCTAAGCTTAGTATTATATATTTATTAATAGTAATAAAAATATACGGTATTAGGGGTAATTAAAGCCCCCGAGTTAATTATAATACTATACTAGATATTTAATAGTAAATAAATATAGGTTAGAGTATAATAGTTATGATTTCTTACGGAGTAGTACCTAATAGTATATTCCCCGGCGAGTTAACTCTCGATTATAGTATCTTTTATACTCTTTAGATTACCTACGAAGCTAATAGCTATATATATTTTTATAGTCTACCCGAATAACTATTATTTTACCCGGAAGATACCCTAATATATTTTTTATCTATTTATACTATAATAGCTATTATTCTATTAATACTAGCGATTATTAAATTTTATATAAATATACTAGCCTAGGCTATAAAGTTTATAAACGAATACGTATAATATTTCTATTAAGATAATATTATCGTAATCGTAGGCTATACTATAACCGGACTATAGCTATACTCGCTATAAGCTATAATAGGAATAACGTAGGAATTATTCAAGGGTAGTATTAGGAGGAATAGGGGATATATTACGTAGGACGTAGGCATAAGTATAAAATAGAGGAAATAAAGAGAGGAATAGAATAGTATAACGATAGGAGATTAGAATAGTATCTAATCGACTTTAGGTCGAATTTAACTTAATACCGGATAGATTCCGAGTTTAGCTCGATCTAATATCGAGTTAGGAAAGAGGGATATACGAGGAAGGGAAAAAGGGGTATTCTTATATTTAAATTATAAAGAATCCTTTTTTAGATTATTATAAATAAATATTAGAATTAATAATAAAGGACCCTTTTTTAATAATTATTTATTACTCCTATATATATATTTATAAAGCCTAATTAATACTAATTAATAGTTAATTTAGGTAATTATAGATTAGTAAGGAAGGAAGATCGATTTAAATAATAGATTCTCTTACTCGGTATAAAGAAGGAAATTATAATTAATAAGTAAGAACCCGGATTCTATATAGTTAACTACTTCTAGGTTTTTTAAAAAAAATAAGACTTAATACCTTTTCGATTTTAATTAGAAAATAATTCGAATTTAGTAAAATATAGCCTACCTTTAGAATAAATAAGAATAATAGCTTAACTAGGAAATAATTAGGCTAAAGCCCTTTTTAATAATACGATTATCCTAAAAATAATCTAGTATAACCTTAACCTCTTAAAATAGGATAAGGAAATCCTAGGAATAATATAGGATAAAGCCCTAATCGAACTTTATATTATAAAATTTATAGTAAATATAGAAAGTAATAAGTATAATACTAAATATAAACTATTAATTATATTCTAAGAGTATTTTAAAGAATAAATAGCCCTTATATAGGAATTTATAAGAATTATCCTTAAAAAATCCCTTCGAAATATCCTAAATAGGAGAGGAATCTATTTAGGACTAATAATAAAAAAACCTAATCCGCTTTTTAAAATAGCTCTATAGCTTAAGGAACTACCTATATAGCCTTTTCGATTATACTATATTATATACTTTAAGCCGGAGGTTTATATACCTCCTTCTATTCTCTCCCCTAAGCTTTTTAGGATATAATCTAATATTAGTATAACTTCGAATTAAAACTAGCTAAAAGTTAATCCGGTACTAAACGATAATTAAGAAAATACCCTAGAACTTCTACCCTAATAGTTAGAATAAGCGTTTATTATTTAAGTACTAAGGTAATTAATATCTTATACTTACTAGTATTATAATATAATCCTTAGGGTAATATAGAATAAGGTATAAAACAAAGATAAAAGGATTCTAAATTAGATTTAAACTAAAATCGACCTAATTTTATATAAAAGCTAATCTCGATTTAATAAAAAACCAGAAGTACTAGTAAACGTATACTATTAACTTCCCCCTATATACTTTAATAATACCCTAATAAACGCTAATATAATTATAAAATATATAAAGGTTTAGGATAAATCGAAAATATACTCTAGAAAACCCTATAACCTACTCGATAATAAAGTAAGGGTAATAATAAATATTTACTATTTACTTAAAATCTATTTATCGAATTTTTATATATTATTTTCCCGGATTCTCTTAGGATAAGTATAATAATACTATATTAACTATATTCCTTAGAATTATACTTTTATAAATATTTACCTTTAAATTAAACGATATTTTAATATTAATATAAATTATTCCTATTATTATATAGATTAGACTTTAACTATATATTAAACTATTTATAATACGAATCCGAATAATAAACTATACGAAATCCTTTAAAAGTTATTTAATAAACTTAATTTTTATTAATAAGCCCTTAGTAAGGAATATAGTAAAACCCCTTTTTTCCGGACGATTCTTATTAACGCCTATTATAGGATTCTAGAACTAGAATTCGCCTTATTTCGACCGGCTATTAATATTAAATCCTTAATAGTAAATCTCTATTCCTTACTAGATACTATAATAACTCGTAAAATAACTTACCCCTAATACCTTTAGGATAATTAGTATAAAGCCTTTTATCTTAATAGAAAATACTAATAGAACTTCGATTAAAAACCTAACCGATTTTAACCTAAGTTCGACCTAAACTTAACCCGATCCTATTTATATCCTAAGCTATTATTATCCTAGGATAAGAAGTATTTTATTTATAGAAAATAGGGTTATTAATCAACCTAATATATAGATAAAGAATATAAATAGGCGAAAAGATCGTTTATTATATATTATAAATTTATAGGATTAACCCTAGACTTTAATACGTATATTATAGATTTCGAGGGTCTTAAGGACCTTTCCTATTATAATAAAATATAACCGGACCTACTAAATAAATAATAAATAATAAATAATCTATATAATATAGTATATATATATTATCTTATACGTATTAACCCGATTATAATAGAACTCCTAGTAAATACTAATACGACTTTAATACTTTTTCTTATAGATATTAATTCGACTTTAACCCTAAGTCGGTAGAATATAAATAATACCTTATTATAACTCCCTTCCGATATATAGTCTTTTATAACCCTAATTTCCTATTAAACCCCGGATTCTTAGATTAATACTCGACTTATCCTAGTATTATAATTTATACTTTTTAATAAATATTCTAAATCTACTTTCTAAGGTATTTTAATTAATATTAGCGTTATAATAGTTTTTACTACTAGGCTTAATTAGTTTATAATTCTTTAATTTATAATCCCGACTCTCTTCCTTAATACCTTAATAGTAGGCTAAGCCTTTATTAAGTTCGGTAAGGGAATATAAGTAATTTCGTCTTTTAGCTTAATAGTGGTTATAACCCCTATTAGGAGAATTATATTTTATATTCTTTTAATATAAACTCCCTTCCTCCTATACCTAGTTAATATAGATCGACTAGGCGTATTTTTTAATAATACCTTTAATAAGCTTATTTATAATTCCCGATAAATCCCTATTATTCGGAAATAAGAATACCTATAGTTTTTTCTTAAATCTCGACTAGACTTTACCTCGATTTCGAACCTAATAAAGGGCGAACTCTATTAAATCTATTAACGATTTAAATATCCTACCGTATTAAGGTTATACTAACTTTTTACTAGAGCCGGATATAATACCTCGATAAAGGCCCTAGAAATAATCTTAAAGGTATATAAATACTATTAGCTTTATAGTTTAATACCCTAGCGATTTAAGTTTAGGATTAATAATAATAAGGATTTTAACTATAAAATTATTATAAATATCCTCTAGCTTAATAATAAGCTAGTCCTTTATACTATTAACGCGGTTATAATATTCTAGGCTATAAGATTCCTTCCCTTTTTCTTAGTAAAAAATACCTAGGCTACCCTATAATTTATTTAGATTAACTATTACCTTAGGCCCCTAGATTTTATTTACTATAATATAAGGATTAATTTCGACTTATAAGAATTTCGAATAATAGTTAGCTTACTTAGGATCTCGTATACCTAAGTACTTATAAAAGCCTATTAGTCTATTAAAAAAGTCGAATAGTATTATACGCTACTTCGACGAGTATTCGATATAATTTTAGAAAAACTCTAAGGCGACTTCGATTAAATATCGATTCTATAAATAGCCGTAAAAGTAGTAAATAATACGGCTAAACCTAATAGACTTATCCTAACCCTATTTATTTTTAGAGTATACCTAAGAATTTTCCTTAAATTACTATTTATACTATTAATAATAAAACGCGTATAGGCTATTTAAAAGGCTATAATAGCCCTCCGATAATATACTACTTTTTACTAAGTTTATAAGGCTCTAATAGCCTAAAACGGACTAAATATAATTAATTATCTTTATATACCCCTATAAAATAAAATCCGGGTTTAGTATAAAAAATAGGGCTAATAAGGCCCTTTTATCTTACTCCGTATTAATAGCTATAATATTATAGTCGAACTTCCTAATAGACTATACCGATTTTAATTAACCTATATTCGCCTATTCTTTATAGATATTAAAAATACCCTATTAATTTCGGATTAATCCTATATCTACTCTAAACCGATTTTAATATAACCTCGAGTTAAATTCGAGGTCTATATCCCTTAAAAATAATAGGAAACTACCGCCTTTATATTCCGGAAAAAGGAAAATAATATAATACTCTTAATTAGGCTCCGGAATAAAGGTAAGATTATTATACTAGGATATTTATTTAAGGCGTTTAATAATTAGGAGATTATTAACCTCGTTAATAGGGGAGTCTTCTTTTTTAAATAATTTAACCCCGTAAAATACGCTAGTATATAAATCTTCCGGGTATATATAGTCTAGGAAGTTAAAAGGAAAACGATAAATACCCCGTATAAAAAGTCTTAATTAATTATTACTAGCTATAATAATACTAGTAAAAATATAATCCTAATATAGTCCTTTATAATTTAACGTATTAGTTAATATTTAATTCTAATATTAGTATTAGCCGAACTCGAGTTAAATTCCGAGCTTATTCTAAAGGATATTACCTAGGCTTATCCCTAAGCTCGAATAGCTCTTAAACGTATTATTATTACCTCCCTTCTAACTAAGATAAAATCCTAATACCCCCCGGATATAATTATTAGGGTTATTAAGCCCTTATATAGAATTATAAAGGTAGGAGTCTATTAGTTTAGTATATACTAAGAATATTATTTTAATTATTTCTAAATATATATATTTATATTTAATATATACCTCCTACTTTCGACTTCTAAACCTTAGATATTTAGTCTTATTAGCCTATAGACCGATAATACCCTTATCCTTAGAACTAAGGCCTTCGGCGATTTAAAGAAGAAAAAGATAATTTCTACTAGATTTTAGACTAAGCCTAAAGCTATCCTTCGACTTAATAGTATTATGGATTTTAATAAATCTCGATTTAAAGTTAAATTAACTTTAATCTAATTCTAATAAAAGGGCTAGATAGTATAAATCGCGCTTATTAATTATAAAAAGACGGATTTCCGCTAATAGTATTTAGAATAATAGGCTTAGAATACCTATATTATCTTTATATATTAGCCTAAAATAGCCTATAACCTCTTTATTATAGCCTAAATATAGGCTTTATAATAAAAAAACTATAAGAAATTAAATAAACGATTTAAATAATAATAAGAAAATTAATAATAAGGTTTTTAATATATTCTAGTCTAGTATTAGGATATAAATTTATATATTTTTATAAATAAATCCTTTATTAATAACGCGGATTTCTCTTCCTAGATCGGATTTATTATTATCCTTAAATAAAAAACGGGAGAAGAAAATATATTCTAACTCTTAGAGAACCTCCTCTATTAGAGTTTAATAAAATATAAGAGAGTAATATACTCTATCCTAGCTTCGGAAATATATAGTATATTAGTAGGTTTTAATATTAGTATTTCTCTCGTTTTAATACTTAATCGAATTTAAGCTAAGCTTAGGCTAGGCTTAGTTCGAATAATCGTATATATTAATTTATTCTTATTCTACGAATATTTAATAAAATTAGGAATAATAAAGGAAAAGCGATTAATAATCGATATAATATTAATATAGGAATTATATAAGAATAGGGAAGTTAATAAAATATAATAAATATATAAAAATAATAACCCTATAAACGTAATAACTAAGGAATCCCCGAACCGGTTATTAAAACGATTAATAAATACTAATATACTCGATATCCGGGTTTAAGGGTTTATTATTAGAAATACGATTAATAAGAACGATTATAATATAATAATAAAAGAAAAAACTACTAGTATTAAAATAATATTATTATAATCGTAGGCTATACTATAACCGGATTATAATTATACTCGCCGTAAACTATAATAGGGATAACGTAGGAATTATTTAAGGGTAGTATTAGGAGGAATAGGGGATATATTATATAGGATATAGGTATAAGTATAAAATAGAGGAAATAAAGGGAGGAATAGGATAATATAATAATAGGAGGTTAGAATAGTATCCGATCGACTTTAGGTCGAATTTAACTTAATACCGGATAGATTCCGAGTTTAGCTTAATCTAATATCGAGTTAGGAAAAGGGGATATACGAGGAAGGGAAAAAAGGGCGTTCTTATATTTAGATTACGAAGAATCCTTTCTTAGATTATTATAAATAAATATTAGAACTAGTAGTAAAGAACCCTTTTTTAGTATCTATTTATTACTCCCGTACGTATATTTACGAAGCCTAACTAATAATTTCCCTTTATTATTCGATATTAAGCTTTAGTATAATAATAAGCTTACGAAAACGGTTTATAATATAAATATAGGAAATAGCCTACTAGTTAAGCTCCCGCCTTATTACTATAGCTCTACTTAGACTATAATTATTATAGACTTTATTAAGAAGTATAGTAGTAGTATTATCTAAAAGAGTAAAAGCCTATAGTTATTATTATTAATATTAGCCCTTAAGAAAACTCCTTCTAGCCTTTAGTATAATAATAAGGGATAGGTTATCTAGTATATCTATATCGACTATCGTAAGCTTAATAACCGTATAAAGAAATATACTTACCCGCTTTTTAATACGATAAATAAGATCTAATATACTATTAACTACGAATACTATACTTTATTAGACCTAAGGGACGGATTCTAGTATATTAAGCTTAGCCCTACTACCCGCGAGAGAGCCGCCTTTATAATACTATCCGGTCTCTACGAATAGACTATAATACCTTTCGGCCTTTATAATACCCCTACGACTTTTTAAGCCTTTATAAAAAAGGTCCTTAAGCTATTCCGCGAATTCGTATCCGGCCTATTAAATAATATTTATATCTAGGCTAGTATACCTAAAGAGCTTTACGCCTATTTTCTTCGTATATTTACCCGCTTCGAGGAATATAGCCTTCTTCTAAACACTCCTAAGTCTAAGGTCTTCGTTCGCTATAGTATTTTACTAGGATTCCTTATTAATAATAATAGTATTCGTACTAACCCTTTTAAGGTTGCTATTATTAGGGATCGCCCTATACTATTAACTATAATAAAGATCCGCGCCTTCGTATACGCTATAGGCTACCTTTATTACCTAATTCGTAATTATACCGAACTTTCTCTCCTATTAAACGAGCTTATAATTAGTCCTAAGAAATAGAAAATTACCCTTTCCGCTAAAGTATAGGAATTATAAAGGAAGATTAAGGATATTATTATTACGATTCCTATTATTATACCCTATAATTAGTAATTACCCTATATTTTTAAAGCGGATTCTTCGTAGAAATATATAGGCGCTAGTCTTTTTTAGCTATACCTATATAGTATAGCTATTAAATCTTTCCTCTACCCTATTACCTATTTTTCGAAGAAGCTTACGCTAATATAATAGCACTATTCTACTTAAGAACGCGAGCTTCTAACTATCCTTCTTACTTTATAGTATTAGTACTATTAGGTCGAAGATAATAATATTACTATTATTATAGATTACGAGTCTTTAAAGATAATACGTACTAAGGCTAAATAGCCTACGCGTATAATCCGGTTCCTCGACGTTATTAAATACTATAGTATTTATATCGTATACTATAGCGGTAAGGCTAACGTTCTTACCGACTACCTCTCCCGCCCGCCTAATAATAATAATACCTACTTCGTTTTTCCTACCGACGAAGGGGAAGGAGATAATAATCCCGATAAGCCTAACGATAGCAAAGAATATAATAATAATACTAAAGTAACCTATCCCGACGAGCTTAACCGTATTAACCTATAAGCTATCCTCGAATTCCTTAACTATAAAATACTACTCCTACGAAGGATTAATATAACCTAGGCTAAAAATAACTTTTATATCTATAATTAAAAACTCTTTTATATTTATAAGGTACTATAATCTAAGCCTAATAATCCGCCTAATAATCTTATAGGAACGATTACGCTATTATAAGTACCTAAATTTAAGAACCTTATTATAGCTATATAAAAGGTATATAAGGCTAGCGGCTATAATAGTATTAGTATAATAATAAGGTTCCTAATAACGAAGTATTAGTATCCCGAGCTCCTACTTACGGCCTATAAAGTAATTTATTAATACCTATAGTATTAACTAATAAAGCCCCCGGACCTATTACTACCTAACCTACGCCTATTATTACCGCTACTACCTTTAACGTATTAAGCGATTAACTATACTAATTATAAGGGCTAGTAGATTCTTAATATAGTAAAATATACTATAGGTTAATTAGTCTCTACGATTATACTAATAATAGATTTCCTATCGATAATACTATTATTATACGAGATTAAGAAGACCTTTAGCGCGCCTAAGGAGATTATTAGCGATAACGCCGCCGCGTTTAGTAGCGAAGAGGTACGCCGTTTCTATATAGCCTAAGGTACTACCGTACGCCCTATAACGCCTACCTACCCCCACGGGAATAGTAAAGTCGAGTAAGCTAATAGCGTATTAAAGGTTATTATCGACTAACTCCGTTTTAATAATCTAAATCTCCTGCTTTCTACCTACTACTTTTATACTATATACCTCTATAATCGCTATATTAAACCTTCTAGTTATAACCCGTTCTTCCTACTCTATAGTACCCGACTACTAGATAACTCGGTACCCAATCTATTCTTTATAGTATACGTTTAAAATCCTATAAATAACGAGGATATATTATAGGTAAGGGAATTAGCTAATAAGTATTAGGTACTAATCGTATATTCCTATATTATAAGTATTAAGGCCGCTAGGGTACGTACCCGCGTATATCTATAGGAGAGAAAAGGCCTAATCCGTATATTTAGTATTAGAGATTAGGTACTTTGAGTATAGTAACGTATAAAAAAGCAGGAGCCATACTACGATAGCCCCTAGGCTATTATAGCCTACTACGCTAGTAATACCTATACGATTATATCGCCCGGAGGCTTTATACTACCTAGCTACTATAATAGAACGAATCTCTTCCCGGCCTATACGATAGACGGTTACCCGGTCTATAGCCTCTAGTATAGTAGTAAGACCCTCCTAGATTAGGATCGCGAACGCCTCTATACTATTACTAGCCTTCCCTAGCTTTATTATTCTTTAATTACTATTTCTTTTTATATATTATTAAGTACAACTACCTATACAAGGTATAATAACCTTTATAATAATCCTTATAATTATATAATAGATCTACTCTCGGACCTTACGATCTCTTAATACGAAGAATCGCCAGATCCGGCGATTTATATTATATTATAGTCTTTACCTTTATAATAACCACTTAATTATACGACTTAGAGTTATTTCGTAGATTTTATAAATTCCCTCGGCCTCGTTATACGACCCTTTAGTTATCCTATACGACTTTACGAGAAGATAATAGATTAGTATAGAATCGTTAGGAAGCTCTTTTCTTCTTCTTCTATATTCTAAGATTAGAAGAGGTACCTATATATAAATAGTTAGAATAATTACTCTTTAGATAGAGAGTTAAAGATAATAATTATATAAAGCTTACCCTAACTTTATATAAAGTATTAATCCCCTTACTCTTTATCTTTATTCCCTCTCCTTATATATAAAGCTTTCCCTAATCCTAATAATTATAAGCCTAGTTTACTAAGCTCTTAACGATTCGTTTAAAGGTATTTATAAAGTAATAAGTATTTAAAAATTAATTAAAACCCTAATTATCTTTTTAAAATTAGAAAACCCTAAATTACCTTTTAAATCCCTTCTTATAAGGAATAACCTATTTTATATAATAGAAAAACCTCTTAATTACGTTTAAATTAAGCTCCTTTTTATAAAGAAAGACCTTTTATAATAGTACCTTATAATTAATAAACCTAATAAAATTAATAAAACTAATAAAATATATTTATAAAGGTAAACCTAATACCGGTTTAAAAATAAATCCTAGAACCTTTTAATTAAAGCTTATAAACGTAGATCGAAGGTATAAATAATAAAAATAACTAATAATACTACCCTTAATACTTTTATTACCCTTTAGGGACCTAATAACTAGAAAAAGTAGATTAGTATTATTTAAAAGTATACTAAATTATACGACCTTTAGGTTTATATTAACCTAGAATTAATAGACCGAGTTCCCTTAGTCGAGCCTATAGTACTACTAGAGCTTTTAGACGAATAAATCCTTTAAATAACTATTAATAATACTATTAAGGCGTACGAGATTTAAGTCTTAACGTATAAATACCGACTCGCTACCTATAAGGCTAAAATAAAAGTACTTACGAAAATCTAGGAGTTTATCGTAAAAACTAATAGTACGTATTATAGCTCTATTACCTATAAGAATAATATAGCTATAGAACTTTAGACTTTATATAACCGTATTAAGCCCTTAGTATAGATTAGGTAATATAAAGTACTTAATTAGTATTATAAGGTACTAAAGGTATTCGATAGAATAAAAATTACCTTTTAGGTCTTAAAGTACTAGGAGGCCTTAACCGAAATTAGCCTCGAATTACTCCCTAATAATAATAGGATTCGACCTACGATAGTATTTATTAATATTATTAAGGAGGTTAACCCCGAATTTTATAACTACTAAACGAATAGAATCGAAGAACTTATAAATAATAGTACTATTACCGAACCTATTATCCTTAGTAAATATAAAATTAATAATTAATTCGAGAAAATTACCCCTTTATCGAAACTATCCTAATAGTATACCTTAATAGCCCTTATTATATAGAAGAGAGAGAATAGTAATAGGCTAAAGCTATAATATATATACGGAAAGTCTTACTTCTTCGGTAATTACTTTTATTAGAACGAGGGTATTAGGCCGACTAAATAAAAGCCTAACTCTAATATTATTAAGAAGATAAAGGCCCTTATTAAAAAACGACTTTACCTTAAGGAATTAGTAGAAAAATCTATTACTATTACTAATTAGATTAAAGATAAAAAAAAGGAGGATATCCTTATCGTTTTAGCGGTTATAATAGCCTTCGTAATTAACGTAGGGCTAGTTAATTAAATAAATCCTAGGGTTTATCCCCTTTACTAATTAATTATTATAAATATAGGGGCTAATAATTATATATTTTATAAGCTTTTACTTTTTATAGAATATACGCCCCTAGTAAAGCCTTATTAAGTCCTCTTAGGCTCTAGATTCCTCCCTCTTTTAGGAAAAAGGATTATCGAATTCCTAATCGAAAATAATAATACCTAGAAGCTTACGAATATCCTTTATATCCTAGATTTTTATTATAATATAATTTTAGGGTACCGACTTCGAAAGGCTTAGATCGACTAGAGCCTTTTTAATAGTATTATTTGTATTAATAAACGCCGGGTATATTAAACGACGACTATATATAAGTAGGCTATATTATACTATTACTAAAATAACTATATACTACCTATAATAGTAATAACTATAATAGTATTAAATAATAATAATAATAATAATGGCGATAGCTTTAATAATACTATAATTCTTTATTAATAATTTAGTTATCCTAAAGCGGCTACTCTTTAATAGATCTCAGGGGGTAAACCCGCCCCTTTTACTATTAATTATAAGCTATATTCCCTTGTAAAAGTAAAGTATTTAATTAAAAGAATACTATTATTATCCTAGGCTAAAAGACCTTTTTAAAGGCTTTATTTTAACCTTTTCCCCTATAATATATTATATAATAGGAAAATAATAGCGCTTATAGCTATCGATAACTATATAAAGGTTATATTTTACTTCCCGTTAGCTAATACTACGATAGCGATACTAGTCCGTATATTAAAGGTTCTTACGATATTTATTAAGTAATAATTCGACCTCGAAGTTATTATTCTCTACTACGATAACGACTATAGACTTTAATTAGACTATAATAAATAGATCGAATAGAATAGTATTTAGGATAAAACTATAACGCCCTATACCTCTACCTAGAATAGCCCCGCCGAGTATACTAGGGGGGTAGTAGGTATAAAGGCTAGAGTTATAAGGATTAGGGTAAACCTCCTAAAGTCCTTATAGCCCGAAATCTAGAAAGTAGTAACCTATATTTATAATAGGACTCTAAATAGGACGATTAAATAGTCTACGCTATTTAATAAATTATACGATTAGCTTAAGGATTATAATAAGGAATAAATAAGCTATATAATTATTATATCGTATTTAAGGGTATATAAGTACCTTATATACCCTTTTATAAGATAAGCCTAATAGTCTATATATAAATAGGACCTATAAATAAAACCCTATACTAAGAAAGGATTCCTCGTAGACTACGATCTTAATAATATCTTTAGGATTTAAATCCCGGCTAGGTATAAAGTTAAATAAATTAAAGATATTATATTTAATAAAGTATACTTTTATAATAATAAATACGAATAGCTATAAGAAACTAAGAATACTATTTACTTCCCGGAATATATTAATAATACCGAAGACCTGGACCTATTAGCTATAGTAAACGATCTTATAGTTATAGGAACTTACTAACTTATAAATATAGCCCCGGAATTATCGGATTAAATAGATATAATTATAGCCGATAACTCTAAGGAATTTTAGGAGGAGCCCTAGGGAAATACCGGAAATAATACCGAAGAATTAGCTAATATTCCCTAAATAATACGGGAGTATACTATCGAGACTTAGGGTCCTCTAACCCCTAAACTAGAAATAATTAATACCTAGTAGGCTTAATAGAAAGGAGACTATTAAGTACGATTAAAAGTCTAAGTCCCTATACCTATAAACCTAGAGGACTATAAGGATTATATAAGAATCGACTATATAATAGCGTTTTATATAATAGTATTTAATATATAGAAAATACGACTATACTAGAGTACTATCCCGCCTATTCTATATAACTAGAGAGATATAGTAGGCTATTTATTCTAGGATAAATTTAAAAAAGTAGCGAATAAGGAATTTTAAAAGCTAATCGATAAAAATATATTCGAACTACTCTATCGTAATTAAATACTTCCCGAATACGGAAGAGCCCTCCCTTTTATATAGGCTTTTTAGTATAAATTTAATAAAAACGGGTACTTAGCTAAGTATAAATCCTACCTATATATTCGAGGAGACTTATAATAACTATCCGATAAAAATACTTATATAGCTATACTTATAGCTTATAACTTTAGGCTTATAATAATACTAATAATAAAATTCGACCTAGAGTATATTTAATTAAACGCTATAAATACCTTCGTTAATATAAAAATCGACGAAATAGTATATATCGAATACCCTAAAGGCTTTCGAAAATAGGGTTAAGTCCTATACCTTAAGAGAGTATTATACGGGCTTTAATAATCCCTAGCCCTATAATAACGTAAATTTACTACTATTATAATAAAGTTAGGATTAAAGAAGTATACGGACGAGCCTTATATTATAGTTTATAATAACTTCCTAGTTTTCTTTTTCGTTAATAATATCGTAATCCTATTTAGGAAGGACTACGAGAATAATATTTAAGACTTTATTAAACGACTCTCTAATATATACGAACTTATATAACTCGGCGAGATTAAATAGTACCTTAGGATTTATATTATTAGGGACTAATAGTAAAAACGTATATAGCTTAACTAGGTAGCCTATATTAAGTAAATTACTACTTAGTTTAATATTACGAAAGGTAATTCCTATAAGGGTAACCCGTTTCCTAGTAATTAGCTATAAAAGGTAATTAAATAGGCCTTATTATAATAAGTCCTCGCCTATTAGAAAAGGCTTAAATACGTTAATTTTATAGCTAATACTATTCGACTAAATATTTCCTTCGCTTATAATAAACTTAGCGAATACCTATATAACCCTATAGTAAAGTATACTTAGGTTATAGATTAATTAATTTAATACCTATACGCTATTAGGTTCCTTATAATCGAGTTTTATAAAGATTTAACCAAGATTAATATTTAGTATTATAATTATAAAGAAATCCGGATTACCTTAGATATAGCCTTCGCTAATAACCCGGATAGCCGAAAATTAAGCTAAGAATACCTTATTAAGCTTTTTAATAGCCTTATTTAATAGGTAGCGAATAAGTAGGTTATAATTACGACTTTATTTATAAAGGTAAAGCTCCTTATATTTACTTAGGCTATAAAGAAAACGGTTAATCTTTTCCGCCTTTTCTAATAGATCGATCTATAGCTCGATTAAAAGCTAATAATCGAGTATAATAATAAGTAAACGATTCGACTTATTATAATAAACGTACCCCGGATTAAGACCGCCCTTAAATACGTCGACGTTTATAATACCTAGGTATAGTAAGCGTTTTTCAAGGATTACTTTAATATAACTTACGTTAATACGAATTATATAATCGCCGATAGACTAACTAAGGTATTACTAGGCTAGCTCTTTACCTACTTTATTCGATAATTCGGTCTTATCTTAGTATAGCCTCTTATCTAGTAAGGCTAGTATATAATACGTATAATATAGTAGAAGATGCTATAATTACTCCTAGGGGGGTATATTAAGTATAATTACCTATATAAGGTATAATAACCTTTATAATAGTCCCTATAATTATATAATAGATCTACTCTTAGACTTTATAATCCCTTAATACGAAGAATCGCCGGATCCGGCGATTTATATTATATTATAGTCTTTACCTTTATAATAACTACTTAATTATACGACTTAGAGTTATTTTATAGATTCTATAGATTCCCTTAGCCTTATTATATAACCCTTTAATTATCCTATACGACCTTATAAGAAGATAATAGATTAGTATAGAATCGCTAGGAAGCTTTTCTCTTTTTCTTCTATATTCTAAGATTAGAAAAGGTACCTATATATAAGTAGTTAGAATAATTACTCCTTAGATAGAGAGTTAGAGATAATAATTATATAGAGCTTACCCTAACTTTATATAAAGTATTAATCCCCTTACTCTTTATCTTTATTCCCTCTCCTTATATATAAACCTTTCCCTAATCCCGATATATATATATTAATTAACGCGAACGTTAATCTAAGGAAGGGAGTAATAAGGATCCCTATAGCCCGGTTTATAGGGCCTACGCCCTCCCTAGTTATATAACCTCGTGTATATACTATATATAATAGATACCTAGAATAGTTAATTAACTAAGAACCTAATACCTTACTTTTGGCTTCCCTACGTATATAACGCAAGGAGAAGCTACGAGGCCTAGGTTCCTAAGATATTCAGAAGCCTTAGGGATATCCTAAAATAGATTTTATTAACTTTTTATTCCCTAGTATTATTTCTCCTAATATTAATTACGCTTATTAATCTCTTTACGTTTTATTATAATTACCCTATTTAGCCCTTTTATCTAAGCGCCTTTTTACTATTTACCCGCCCTAGTATTAATACTTATATTATACTATACTAATACTATTATTATATTAATACTTATTAATATTATATAAATACTCGTATTAATACCTTTATTATCCTTTTTATTCTACTTAAATATTAATATCTAAATACTTGTATAACGACTTAAACGGATTAGTAGGAATCTTGGACAGGAGGTATAATATCGTATAATACTATATAATTATATACTCGGTATTAGGTATAACTCTAGTTTAATATCGGTATAAATCTTTTATAATTCTAATATAAAATCGGATTAATATTAATTTAATTCCGAAGGATAAGAATAGGGGAATCTTATATATAAATATTAGGTTTTATTTATATATTAAATAAAGAAAATAAGTATTTAGGACTAAAGTAAAAGTATATTTAATAAGGATTATTATTAATAAGGGTATTTTATCCCTTTATTATTTAATTAGTATATTATTATTATATTATATATATATACGGGATTATTAATTATAATTATATATAAATATTAGAGTATATTAACCTATTATATTTAATAGGGTAATAAAAATACCTAATTAATACTAATTAATATTAGGAATAATTATACGCTTTATATAATACTAGACTTAATACTATTTTACCGGAATAAAAGAATAGTTTAAATAATAAAAATTATATACTTAATAGGATTCTAAAAACTATAGTTATTTTCGATAAATTTAAATATACTTTTATTAATATTTAGTTTAATTTCGATAAAATAGTTTTATAATACTTAATAAATACCTATTATAAATTAATACTATTTATTCGCTTTTTTGAATTAGCTTTTTTCTAATTTTAATTAGAGTTTTTATTAATTTCGATTTAATTTTTTTTCGATTTTTTTTAATATATACTCAAAGTCGATTTAATTTTAATCTAAAGTTAATTCCTATTCGAATTAATTTTAACTATACTTATTTTATAAAATATATTTTTATTAAATAATTATAATATTAATTTTATAAATATATAGACTTTCGGATATATAAAAATAGGTATATTTAAATAAAAATAAAAAAGAAAAAATAAAATAAAAAAAATAAAGGAAAAATAATAAGGATAAAAGAAAAATTAAGAATAATAATTATAAGTATTCTAATAAGTATTTAATATAGGATAAATAATATTAGAATACTATTTTATATTAGTTTAAGTTTAGGATAATTTTAAAGTAAATTTAATAAAATATTAAAATAAAATTAAATATACTTTATCCTATTACTTTACTTTTATTAAATAGTTTATAAAAACGAATTTACTAAAGGCGGTTATATAGAATATAATTAATACTAAGGATTATATCCTTAATATTAGCTAATAATCTTATTAATTCTATATACTCGAGGAGGAGTTTATACTATATTATAGTATATCCCCGTTTTCTTATAAAAAAAATAAGCTTTTGCTTTCGTAAAAGCCTTTACCTAGTAGGCGTTTACTTTAAGCGGTTATTCTCCTAGCCTATTAATATAAAGAAAATATAGGATAGCCTAATAAACTATCCTATAAACTATAGCCTAATAATAAGCGGATAATAGTATTAAGGGTAGGGTAGGGGTTAATATAACCGAAGCTAGAATTAAAAAACGAAACGCCTAAGGTATTAATAAAGTAGAAGGAGGAGGAGTAAAAGCCTAATTAAAAGTAGAATTATTATAATTATAAATAAAAGTAAAAATAAGAATTAAATCGACTAGGAATTAGTATATTTTTAATTTAAAACCTAGTTAATATTAACTTAATTTCGATATTATTTTATTCTAAATTTATACTTATCCTTAGTTTATTCTAGAATAATTCCTAAATAAACTAAAAATAAGACTTAAATAATATAATAATAGGGTTAAGATAAATAATAATTTATTATAATAAAAAAGGGGAAAAGGATAAGGTTAAGCCTATTATTATTATTTTTATTATTTTTATTATTTTTATTATTTTTATTATTTTTATTATTTTTATTATTTTTATTATTTTTATTATTTTTATTATTTTTATTATTTTTATTATTTTTATTATTTTTATTATTTTTATTATTTTTATTATTTTTATTATTTTTATTAT
>PDHP01000333.1:0-17949 GCA_003339455.1 Ophiocordyceps camponoti-leonardi (nom. inval.)
GTCAGGGGGGGCGGCCCCCGGGGGACGCGGGGGGGGGGAGCGGGGGGGGGGGGGGGGGGGGGGGGGGGGGGGGGGGGGGGGGGGGGGGGGGACGGCACTTCTCAACCAGCCGATCCTGAATGGCGGCCCTCTCGCGAATGGCAGTGAGGCCGCTGCGCAGGACCGACGGCGGCGAGGGCTCGGGAGGAGGCGAGTCCGCCATGACGGTCTCTTCGCGATCCATGATGAGGTCTGGTCCGAAGATGAAGGGCGGCGGCACGTCGTTGATGATAAAGAGGTCGCGTCTCTCATCGTCGTCGTCGTCGTCCTCGGCGGCGTCGTCATCTGCGTCACAAGGCTGGAGGTGCATGCTGGCGTGGGTAAAGTACCGAGGCGGGAAGATGGACGGCCGGAGCGGAAGATGGAGGAACTGATTCGCCGAGACAAGACGTTTAGAAAAAAAAAAGAAAAAGATGATACGGATAGAGATGACGTCTCTTAGCTGGCGTGAGTGTTTTTTTTTTCTTTTTTCCTCTTCTTCTTGTTCGTGGCGTTTGTCTCTGACTGACTGGCTCTTTTCTGCTTCCGGCTTCGTTTCAACCCTGTTCGGGATGGGCTTGGTTTTGTGAACCTCGGTTGGCTTTTATGTCTGTATTGTTACGTAATACGCCGCCATGTCAGGTCTAGGATGTCGAAGAAAAAGTCGATGAGGTACGGATACCGTGCAGGTGAAGAAGGAACAGCAGCAGAACAAGGAAACATTTTTTGTTATAGAAGGAGCAGAACTCGTTGCTTTACTTTTCGTTGCCCGGGTTATTATCCGTCGATAGATAGGTAGGTAAATATATCTATCGTGTAATATGATGGTCTTTGCTTGGCAATCTTCTTCAATTGGTATGCCCGCTGAACCATGAACCGGGCCACCCGGTCAGGTACTTTACCTCTCTACTCCGCTGTTTTTGCTAGTCGCTACTACGTGGTAGTGGAATCGCATCAGTGCAGCCGCAATTTGACACCCCCCTCCCCCCCCCTATCTCCCCTTGCGTGTGAATGAAAAAAAAAAAGGGGTTTTCGCGGAGCAGAAGCAATTTGTAGGTCCGATTGAGAGGATTTTTCTTTTAAAAGGCCGAGAGCTTACATACAGTCTCTGTTGCTTTGGATCGTTGCCTTTCGAAGTGCATCTCCGGCTGAGAAAGCGGATATCGGCCGGGGCTGGGCTGGGCTGGGCTGCGTCTCCCACCTGTACATAAGATGTTGGCAACGCCCTATTGCCATTGGGAGAAAGAATGCAATATATCCGTTGCATTTCTTCGACTGCTTGCGGATGCACGAATCCTTGCTCTCACACGCCCATCTCCTGCCTACTTTGTTCCCTTTATCATTATTTACGCAGCCTTGATGAAAGAAGACTGATGGTGATAAGAAACTACCGGCCGGCTAGCGTGCTAGGTATTCGCCCGCCGCGATACCTTTCCCAGCCTTGCGAGATTTTTTTAGACCGGTTGGTTCGTCCGTCGGATCCAAGGTAGGCTTTTGCTTAAGCTTTTTAGCGAATCGTCGTTGTTTGCGTATCCGTACTTGCCAATTGCCTACCATGTTTGTTTGTCTGCTCAAAATTGTTGTGAAGCTGCCAACCAATCAGCCTGTTTCCCCCCTCGAGTTACCTCTGGCCCTGGGGCTTCGTGGTCGTGATTGCCACCTGCTCTACGGATAGTATGTACCTAGCAAGCAAGGAGCCAAAAAGAGCCACGTCTCCTCGATAATTGCTATCCGTATCCGTGTAGTTTTTTCCTTTTCAACTCATCTTCCTTCCACTCATATTTTTCATCATGTTCTTGGGATAGAGACACGCTAGGTGCTGCGGGCAACTGCGGAGCCGTCCCACCTCTGAGAGAGAGCGAGAGAGAGAGAGAGAGAGTGGAAACCCTCCTGCAAGGAGAAGTGAGCGCGGCGCTAGCTAGCCGTAGTGGCCAGTGCTAAAATTTCTGTTTGCCGGTTCTCTTGCTCTCACTCACTCTCTCTCTCTCTCTCCCCTGCTGTCCTCAAGTTCTCGTTGGTGCGGGACTTCGTGGACGGGCACAATGAAGTACTAGGTTGTACCTGCCTAGGTACGCCATCATCTATCTGCAAGGGTCAGATGTAGGAATATCAGAACAAGGCAGACTCAGCCGCCGGCTTGCACAATGGATGAAAGATTGCAACCTGAGGTGCGTGCAGGCCGCAGGTATCCCGCAGGTACGGATACAGCGTTACCTCCAGCCGCCCATCCCAAGGAGACCCGCCGGTCACAAGTATGTACATACGGATAGCGTCTGCCGTATCCGCTACACTGTCTGGCACATTTGTGGTTCTCTGTAGCCACCCCGCTGCCTCCCCCCTTGACCCGGTAGACCCTGCCTGTGCCGCCGCCAACTAGAGCACTGCTGCAGCACTGTTGCAGCGCAGTCCGGGTGGGCTCCAGGCCCTAGGCTAAAAGGCTAGGTTGTACACAAGCACAGCAGCAGCAGCCCAGCAGCCTACTGCCTCCCCTCCCCTCCTGGCTACTGGAGTCATCAGTCATCCACTTCCCGCTGCTGTTTCTCACACCCCCCCCCTCCCCACAAGTCTCCTCCTCCATTCCTCGTCACCCTCATGGGGGAGAGACTCGGGAAACAAGACAAGGGACAAAGGGGAAAAAAAAAAGGTCTGAATTGCTCTTCCTCCCTTCTCTCCTCTTGCCGCCTCCGTCCTCCCGCCCGCCCGCCCGCCTACCTACCTACCTACCTACTACATACCACCTACCTACTAGGCAGGTCGCGCGTACTGACCCCTGGACTGCAGAAGCTTCTTCGTCTTTTGTGTCCTCAGCACCTGTCCCGAACAGAAAGCTCACAGGCCTTCCTTTCCCTCGAATTGCCTCCCCCGGAATGAGGCCGTCTCTCGCCTGCACTCGGCTTCCCGTTCAGCCTGAGTGAGGCTTGTGGCGAGCCCTCTCGACTCGCCCCTATGACGCTGGAGCACAAAGCATCGTTCGCTGGGCTCCGACCGGCCAACTCGTCTCCTGCTCGTCTGTCAGTCGCCGAACAACCCTCTCCAAACCCTTCCACCCCCCACCGCGGCTCGTTTGCTATAGCCCGTCTTGTTTCCCCCCCTCCCTCCTTGACTAACCAGGACCAACAAGCTATAGATCCTCTCTATCGTCGTCGTCCGCGAGCGAGGACGACGTTGACGCCCCAATGCTTGCCGCTCCCGCCTCCAGCCATCATCATCCGCTTCCTTCCATCCCTCGAAATGGCCAAATGGCTGCTCAGGTGGCTGCTCCCCAGTACGAATTGTTGCCTTCTGTCAGCTTCGACGACCTCCATGCGAGCATCGAGACCGCTTCTACCAACCTGAAGCGCTCCCACCCTCCTCCGACCTCTACCGGCCCGCCCGCTCGCGACTTCGCCGGCATGATCGACCGCACGTCGACTCCTCAGAGGCACTCCGTGGCCCACGGCTCTGGCCAACCGCGCTCTGCCAACGCCCCGCTCGCCACCAGGTCCAGCCGTTCGGGATCCATCCTGCGAGGGCCCAATGCTGGCCCCAAGCAACCCACCGCCTCTTGCGAGAACCCCTCGGCTCGGAGCCGTCGTCAGAGCCACTACCCGCCCATCTCCAACGCCGCCGTCGGGCCTAAGCCGCCGCGCAAGTCGGTCGGTCCCGGCATGGCAGACGTTGAAGTCCGGACCTCGCGGGCACGACGTCCTAGCCTCCTGGCCGACCGAGCATCTGGTGACGCCACCACCAGGAGATCTGTCGACGCCAGCAGGCGATCCGTCGATGGCTTCTCTGACGGGACCCGCAACGCGGCAAGCTCGAGAGCTACCAAGGCCAAGTCAGCCCTGCCACCAACGCGGTCGGCCGAAGCCATCCCATCGGCCGCTTCAGTCCTCGCCTCCTCGGACGACAACCGTCTGGCTTCCCGCTCCCCCCGTGTCTCCGCCAGGGCCGCCGCCGCCGTCGTCGCCGTCCAGCCTCCCATCGGAAAGAGAGCCTCGATGATGCCTGGCGCTCACCATCCTACCCACGTCACCGGCTTGGGCGCCAGGACCATCAGCCCCACCGACACGCGGCGGATGAAGCGACTGTCGACGATGCCGCAGTCTCAGAGCCTCAACGCCATCTTCAAGGCGCCTCCGCCGCCTCCGCCGCCCTCGATGGACTTGCGGGCTCATTCCCGGTCCCCCTCCATGATACCCCGCCGCACGACCGCCACACCCTCGTCGGCTCGCACGACGCCCGACGTCGGCAATCGCAAGTCGTACGGCTCGGCCCAGTCTGCCGCTTCCGCCGCGAGCTTCAACACCATGCGCACCTCGTCAGGCTCCCTGCAGCCTCGAATCTCGCTGCAGTCCGTGTCTCGGCTCCCTGCGCCCAAGCACGCGGCCTCTCACAACTCGCTCTCTGCCGACGGCGAGGAGGACGTGCCTCCTGTTCCCGCCATACCCAAGGCCTACGAATCGCCCAAGGACTCGTCCGCCGATGTCTACTTCGCCGACCGGCGAAAGACCAGTCTAGGCGACTCCTTGGGTGGATATCCCGGCTCCGTTGGCGTCATCCCTTTTCCCACCCACCCCGAACCCACAAAAACGACCCCGAGCCGCGGCGGTCCCACGAGAGCTCCGGCGGCGCCTGCGGCCGGTGCTGACGACGGCAGCAACGGCGGCGTCCAGCCCAAGAAGCACCTCCAACCACTGAGGCTACCGCCCCTGAACTTGGGGCCCCTGAAGCTGCCGCCCAGCGTCAGGATCCCCGCAGCCTCGACCGTCGCCGATCCCAGATGCGACATGAGCCCACCGCCCTCGAGGCAGCTGCCCAAGACGCCCTCTACGCCGATGACGGCTTCTAAGACTGCTTTTTTCCCCAAAAAGTACGACGATACCATCCAGCTTCCGTGCCTGCGAAGCAGCAGCACCATCCACAACACGTACCGCGTGACCCCGACGCCGCCGGATGCCGATTCTTCGAGCTCGTCTCTGGCCGCCTCGGAAACAAACCACAAAGCGAGCCTGTCGCCGTTCCTGTCGACGTCTCTGCCGAAGGGCGGATTCGAGCCCGCGCTGCTCAAGAGGTCCAGAACGGGCGTCGACTCTCACGCCGTGGCCGGCAACGAACTCGACGACGCGCCGCGACGCAAGCCCGTCGCCGCAAGGGAGTCGGGCTCGGACAAGACCGCCACCCCAAAGTCTCCGCCGCCTCTCTCTGACTCGACCGCCGATGAGCCGCAGACCCCGTCGTCCATCAACTCTTTGAGGAGGAAGCTCAGCTTGTCGTGGATGCGAAACGGCACCAAGAGCAACGCGGCGGTCTCGACCGATGCTGCCGACAAGTCCGCGACACGACAGCAGCCACCCAAACCGGAGCCCATGCCAACGCACCGCATCCCCTCGTCCGCCACGACCGGTAACCTGTCGATCCCGAAGCGCTTGAACCAGAGCCCGACCGTGGGCCCCAACGGCCTCTACGTGGAGCTCAGGCGACGGAAGGACTCCACGGCGAGCTTGACGGGGCAACTCGCGCAAGACAGGGTCAGGAGCGACAATTGGGGCAGCAAGAAGGAGAGGACCGAGCTGGTGGCGTCGCAAGGGATTCACGGCACGGGAATCATGAGCAAGATGCTCAAGCCCAAGCCTTCCAACGTCGGATACTCGGCCGTCGAGCTGGACAAGGATGACCTGGTCGCGGAGGAGGAGATGCGGAAGATGGGGTCCCGGCGAAAGGAGACGGAAGTCGCCGCCAAGGCTCTCGACGCGTTGAGAAAGCGGGCGACGTCCAAGGAGCGCGTCAGTCCGCACGAGGCCATCCGCATCGCCATGCTCAACATCTACGAGCGGGGCGAGATTGTCGACTTCGACGACATCTACTTCTGCGGGACGCAGAACGCGAACAAGGTGGTGGGCGACGTGCAGTCAGACGCACCCAACTTTGGCTACGACGACGACCGCGGAGACTATACGATTGTGCCGGGCGACCACTTGGCTTACCGATACGAAATCATCGACGTCCTCGGCAAGGGCAGTTTCGGCCAGGTGGTCCGGTGCATCGACCACAAGCAGGGCGCTCTTGTTGCCGTCAAGATCATCCGCAACAAGAAGAGGTTCCACCAGCAAGCTCTCGTGGAGGTCAACATACTGCAGAAGCTGCGCGAATGGGTGAGTTCGGACCGTATCGCTTGCGGAGGGTAGGCGCGCGGGGCCTAACACAAGTCGTTGCACAGGATCCCAAGAACAAGCACAGCATGGTCAACTTCACGCAGCACTTTTATTTTCGCGGTCATCTGTGCATCTCGACCGAGCTTCTGGATATGAACCTCTACGAGTTCATCAAGGCACACGCCTTCCGCGGCTTTTCCCTGCGCATCATCAGGCGGTTCACAAAACAGATGCTCAGCTCGTTGATCCTGCTCAAGCAACGCAAGGTCATCCACTGCGACCTCAAGCCGGAGAATATCCTCCTGCGGCACCCGCTGCACTCGGAGATCAAGGTGATCGACTTCGGATCCAGCTGCTTCGAAAATGAAAAGGTGTATACGTATATCCAGTCTCGTTTCTACCGCTCGCCGGAGGTGATACTCGGCATGACGTACGGCATGCCCATCGACATGTGGAGCGTCGGCTGCATTTTGGCGGAGCTGTACACGGGAGTGCCCATCTTTCCCGGTGAGAACGAGCAAGAGCAGCTGTCGTGCATCATGGAGGTGTTTGGGCCGCCGGAGAAGCACCTTATTGAGAAGAGCACGCGGAGGAAGCTGTTCTTCGACTCGGTCGGGAAGCCGCGCCTGACGGTCTCGTCCAAGGGACGCAGGCGCCGGCCGTCGTCGAAGACGCTGCAACAGGTGCTCAAGTGTGACGACGAAGTCTTCGTCGACTTTCTGGGCCGCTGTCTGCGGTGGGATCCGGAGAGGCGGCTCAAGCCCGAGGACGCGATCCGTCACGAGTTCATCACGGGCCAGAAGCCGCCGGCGCCGGCGTCTCGTCTGCCGGCACGGGATTCGTCCCCCGTCAGGAGGAGCAACACGGTGTCGACGCCGCGGCCATTGCCGGACCCGCCGGGGGGTGCGGGCCGCGGCGTCAGCGGAGGCCGAACGGCGTCGAGCCCGCAGAAGTTTGTGCCGGCAGCAGCGGCGAGGAGGATATCGGGAGCGACGGGGGCCACGGCCGCGAGCAACAACAGGCGAACCAGTGCAGGCAGCGGATCGATCAGCAACGGGGTCAGCGGCCTCCCTCGAGCGGCGGGCAGGACGACGAGCGGGAGGACAGATCTCGCGGCGGCGGGCGCGGCGGCCGCCATGACCCGCCGAGCATAGACGGCGCGGGGCGGGGGTGGAAGGGGACGACGTGCGGCGATGCCGAGTATCCAGCACTGCGATCAAGTTGGCAAACACGGCGACAGCGATGGTGATGGTGGACATGTTTCCGTGGTCGCATTATGCTCGGGAATCTGACGCTGTTTGCGAATAAATCGGCAAGGGGGCTAACCAATTGCTGATGCGGCGTCTGCCCCCTTTTCCTATGCATCTTTTTTTTTTCACCGAAGCCACGGATGGCCGTGGCGTGGCAACGCACAGGAGCAAGTGTCGAAAAGGTTTTAAAGTCGTCAACTGACTGAATGATTTGAATGGAGAGGGCGAGGGGTGGGAAGGGAAATAAAGGATCTGTACGATATTCATTGAGAAGTGTTGAAGTCGCTCGAGCTGGAGAAGTAAAGACGAGGGGCCGAGGGGAATGACAGCATGGAGGAGGGAAGACGAGAGTCACAACTACAGCTTCTATCATGCACCAAGACAGCAGGGGATATAGAGAATCTTTCTGATACCATGACTCTTTGTGCGATGTCGGACGGGGATGACGATGGTGGTGATGATGATGATGACTACGATGACGATGATGACTGTGCTGTACCGGGCCGAGACTCTGTTGTGGCGGCGTCGGCGGCGGGCCTTAAGCGCGCGTGTGTGCGCGGATATGTAACTATGCATGGAGATGTAGGGGGGGGGCGGGGGGGGCAAGCATCTTTAATACCTGGTAGGTAGTAGGCTGGAGGTAGATACGGATAGCCTATACGGATAGGTAGGTATATACATTTTCCTGTGCTGATGTCCACGATGAACAAGCAACAAACCACAGGTGACAAGTGGTGACTGGTGCCTGATCCGGAGTCGCGGCTGACAGGACAAGGGCACAGTTTGACGGGCGAATTGAGGAGGCGAGGCGGGAGGGTCTGTTAAGTTGTTGGAGGTAAGGTAGCTACAACGTTCCAAGAGTAGGAGTGTCTGTCTGTTGCCGCCGCGCCTTGCCGGTGACTCCGGCCGGTGAGGAGAGGTGTGGTGGTGTACTAGTATGTATGTATGTATGTTTGTACGTACGTAGAGGTAGGCAGATGGATGGATGGATGGGTCGCGAACGAGGCGCAGCTCTCGGAGGCATGTGGCGCGCATGGTTTGCTACGGCCTGGCTACTACCTATCCGTATCCGTACATCGTACATAGATGCATACATGTGGGATGCGAGCGTTGATGGGCGATGCAGGGGTTTTGAATGATGGATGGATGGATGGATGGAGGTGTGTTCGGCTGTCGGATGGCGTCAGTTTCAGTTCTTTGGGGTGGGTGTTATGTGAGGGTGAGGGTGAGTGGTGAGTGGTGAGTGGTGAGTGGTGAGTGGTGAGTGGTGAGTGGTGAGTGGTGAGTGGTGTAAGTGGAAGTAAGGTAGGCAAGTAGGTACAGAGTAGATGAGTTGAACTTGAGGATTCTCATGGGTAATTTAACAAGATTGTACGGATAGAGGAGTATACAGATATGATGTGTGTATCTATTGACGGGTAGTACCCAGTTGAGGATGAAGTCGTAGAGTGGCTGCTCGCTTCTGCTTTGTTGTGTATATGACTTTGTGGTGGGATGGATGGATGGATGGATGGATGGTTGACGTCACGCAGTAGACAGACCTTGATCCCATGGCACCGGGTTCCTGGCCCTTGTCTTCTCCCCTCTCCCCTCTCCCCTCTCCCCTCTCCCCTTCCCTTCCTTCTTCTTCATCATCATCCTTCCGTCCTTTTTTACCCCCCCCCCCCCCCCCCCCCCCCGGGGGGGGGGGGGGGGGGGGGGGGGGGGGGGCGGGCCTCAAGGTGGCGGGACTCAGCCTTGGGGAAGTCTTCCTGAGCTCCTTCTTGCGTCCACGAGGCAGTGGCGGCTCCTTCATCGGGGCTGTACGATTCGTCAATTGGAACAAGTCGGCGAGGTCCAATGGATGACGATCCTTTGTCCTTTCTCTCTCTGTTACCAATGGGCTAAGGCGAAAGACGTTGACGACGTCGGCGGCGGCGTGGCATCCCGGACGACTAGATACGGCTAAGCCGAATTGAGTTCACTTCTCTCTTTCTCACCCCCCCTCCCCCTTCTCATACACTCCCTCACGAGTTGTTGTGAGCAGCCCGGCAAAACGGAAGAGTGTCCAAGAAGGGAAGCATGAAGGCGGATCCAAGATGGCCATTAAAAATAACCCCAACACGATGGGGAGCTAGGCAGTGGCTCTGTGTGAGTGAGCGAGAGGAAGTACGGTTATCCCGTTGCGAGCTTCACACCATCGACTGAAAGGTAATACGAGCACCGTTGGAGTCAGAAAGGCTCGCGGCGCAGGCGAGGCTGGCCCTGGCTGGGGGCGATGCCTTGTCTAGGCAGCTCTTTGTTCGAGGCCGCCGCCGAGGCGTATGGTCGTGGCTCTTCTTGTTGCTATTTAAGAAGCTGGAGGTCATCGCCAGTCCGTCGTCCCTCGATCCTCATAGTCATATATACGCCAAGGAGACGAAGGGAAAAGGAAAGCTTTCACTTCAAGATCGAGCAAGAACATTGGCAATTCGCTTCAGAGATTACATCTTTTTATACACACGCCTGGTATGGCGGTTCAAAGCGTATGCTCGGGTCTCTTTGACGAGGCCGTCCTATCTTTCGAACTACGTCTTGTCCTCATCCTCTTCGCCCTCTTCTCCCTCTTCACATTCGCCCGTCGTATCCTTTCACAAGCCGGCGATCTGCTGCCGTCCAGTCCCCGCCGGCAGGGCAAGTTCTGGCCGGAACAGATCCCGCATGTCTCGTCCACCATCCCCTGGATAGGCCACGCGATGGAGCTGCGACGCCGCGGCGCCCGCTACATCCACCAGCTCATCCTCAACGCCCCGGCGCCCGTCTTCAGCATCAACCTCCTGTCGAGAAAGGTGCTGGTGGTCCATCCCTCGCTGGAGCGCACCCTGGCAAGACACGTCGACGACACCAGCCTGGCGCGCATCATCTCGCTCATCGGCCAACGATCGCTGGGCCTCAGCGAATCGGGCGTCGACGTCATCGGCGCATACGACCCGCGGCCCGTTCACGCGCAGCTGTTCGCCGCGGCCGACGGCTCGGCCCGGCTGGCGGAGCAGTCGGCTCGGTTCGTGCGGGATCATTCATTGCGGCAGCCGGATGAGCAGCGGGTTCTCATCGGTAGATGGCTCTTTGACGCCGTCGTGGGCGCCACGGCGCATGCGCTGTGGGGAGAGCGGAATCCCTGGAACGAGGACAGCGAGTTCATGAGGCAATTCATGTGCGTTTTCTCTGCCCTCCCGCCCCTTTTTTTCCCCCTGATCTCCATTGTTATTTGAGTTGTAATTGTGCTGACAAGGTTGTCTCCTACAGCATCCTCAGCGACGGTCTTGAATCGCTCTCACAGCCCTTGCCGCAATTGACAGCCAGAGCGCCGTACCGGGCTCGAAGCTTTCTGCTTAAGAGACTTGTAGCGTTCCATCGGCAGCACCGTCAGAGCCGGAGGACGAGCGTGGCGCATCGCATCAACGCCGTGGCCATGACGGACGCCAACTGGGAGGACAACGACGACTACTACCGCTGCGAGCTCCTCGAGGCGCTGGGTCTGCTCGCGACGGCCAGCACGCTTTCCGTCTGGCTTGTTCGCCACCTCCTCGCCGACGACGGGCTTCGGCGAAGAGTCGTGGACGAGGTCCGCTCCCTACCGCCTGATCTGGCCGACTTGAAGACGACGTGCCCTCACCTGGTAGCCGCATGGTACGAGACTCTCCGTCTGCACGTCACCGCCGTACCGCGCGTGGCGACGAGAGACATCGACCTGGCGGGCGCCTCCGTCTCCGAAGGCGACGTCCTCATCATGCCTATGCTATCCTTCAACATCAACCCGACAACCTGGGGCGCCGACGCCGAAGTCTTCCGCGCGGAACGCTTCCTCGACGACAGGCGTCAGCTCCGCGCCGCCCTCACGCGCAAGGTGCGCGGCTTCGGCGTCGCGGGGAACCTGTGTCCCGGCCGGCTCTTCGGCTTCGACACCGCCATGTCCTCGGTGGCGACGCTCCTTCGCGACTTTGACGTCTCCCCCGTCGCTTCATCAGGCTCGCGAGCGCCTTTGCCCAGGTCCAAGGGGGGGATCGCCGTTGGGTTCGAGAGGTTGGGTGATGACGTTGAGGTGAGGCTTGTTCGAGCTTGATTTGTGGTGCTGATGACGTGCTGTACGAGTATTTGCTCTTCTTTCTTGTTCTTCTGCATGTTTCTTCTTTGTTTCTCTCCTGTTTCAGGGCTTCGCTGCCTTGTTGTTTTTATTATTTCTGGCGAGAGAGTCAGTGTATTATCATCCTCATGTTTTCGACTGCATTATGTTTTTTTTTTGTATCGGGAGCGTCATTTTCTTTGTGTGTATTATATAGCTTGATGTGCATCTTGTTACGATATCATGGGAACTCATAGAGAAATAGACAGTTAGACTAGATAGATAGATAGATAGATAGATACTTAGAGAATTGCACAGCGAACTGCTTCTGCCTGACTTCCTCGGGTATTTCGTCTGGGTGCTCTCCTTAGGGGGTGAGATGCCTGCGGCGAGACATCGCCTGCGGCTCAATGGATTCTTGATCTGACAATCTGACGTGAATAGCTTGCTGAAGTCGCTAAATAGAAGTAAGCGACTCTTCCGAAGGCCCTCTGTAGAGATTATCGGTGTCAGAGTCCGCGTGTAAGTCACCAGCGCGGTCCAAATAGCCTCGTGGGGCAAGTCCCTACCCTGCACCGAGCACGTGAGCGAGACATGCCCGTGACGTCAGACCGCCCACACCAATTCTTCAACTTTCATCACCCATCCCATCTCACAGTTTTTGGCGATGCCGCGTTTCAGCCTCGTCTGCTTCCGGGCTTGGAGGCCGAAGTGTCGCTCTCCCGTGAACTTTGGGCTGACGTTGCGGCTTGTTCGCTATCGATTGGCGTCGACGAAGACGAATGTGACGAGGACGACGACCACTACGACTACGACGACGTCGTCGACGACGAGCAGCAGCTCCCAGCCCTTGCGTATTGCTCTCCTTTCTCTAACCCATCTTCAATCGCGGGATCTGACTACTAGTCAGGAACCCCACTGCCCGCTCGCGTCGTCATCTTCCACGCCGGAACGGTCCGAACCGTCTTCCTAGCGCTGGTCCGACTCTCGAGCCTCCTAGTCGCCGTCTTCTTCGTCCTGCTCATCGCCCCGGCCTATGTCCGGGCAGACAAGGATGTCGCTTCCACGGCAGCAAGTCAGTCTCTTTTCATTACGAAAAACCTCCTCCTCCAAAATTGGCAACTAAGATTGACTCTTCAGTCGTCGTCGGCGGCATCGTCCCCCTCGTCCTCATCACCCTCTCAACCTCCCCCTTCGTCACACACATCTACATGCACCTCCCCGACACGGCCCGCACCTCTCGCCACGCCCTAGCGCGCTACGTCGAGTCCCTGCCAGCGAGCACGCCTCTGACGCTGACGACAATGAACGCCCTCGCCATCCCGCGTTACACGCGCCTCCACGCCGTCGATCTGCGCCCTGCTACCGATTCGAGACTGAGTCGCTTGGGTCTCGTCAACTACGTCCGTCGGGGGGCCGATCCGGGCTGGTTCCGAGGCGTCAATAGCTTCTTCGTTCAGCCGCGTCCGCCGACGTCGCCTCCGGCTGCTGATGCGCCTCGCTCTGACGCCGTCGAGTCTTGGATCTGGACTGCCGTTCAGAAGCGGATCGCTACGCGGGCGGCGGCGGCTTCGTCGTCTTCTTCCTCGCCTGGCGCTTGATGCCGTCGTCGTCGCCGCTGGGAAATGGTCTGCACTTCTGGGAACCTCCCCAGACCGCCAAGTCGAGCATTGCGTCTCGGCCTCGCATTCCTCCCTCTGCTTCCTTGCGCTACTACGTTTGGCACCCTCCTGTCACCCTCGGGTCGCAATTCAGCGTTCCACGTGCTGTGGATGAAGACATGTGAGTGTATGTATGTATGTATGTAGGTATGTAATATGGATATCTCAACCTTGAGAATCTGTGAGAAATCAATGCATACCTACCCCCTTACATGCACATCCAGGGTGAGGGGGGGACAGCTATGGAGCTCCGGCTTGCTGAATCTCAGACTATTCGCTCCTCTATACGCCCCTTGCCCATCCATCGACGACAAAGACTAATAAGAGAGTCGAGCGAACCTTGAGGACCTTTATTATAGTATCCTCTTTTAAAACCTCGACATTATCAGAGGCGAGATGGAAAGCTGGAGAGTCGCACCAAAACCTTGATCAATAAAACTCCTCTCCCTTCAACAACGTCGTTTTCGTACCACCCCTCCTCTGAGACCACATTTTTTCCTGAATCTTCTCGCTCGTACGACCCCTATATTCCAACCCTCGTCCAGTTCTTCCCATCTCCCCAACCAACTCGTATCCTGCGAGTGCAAATTCTATTTCCAGCCTCGTATCTACCACCTACCAATTCCTTCAACTCTACATACAGATATCCATACCTGCTGCGTACCTCTAGTAGGTAGTGCCAGAGGCGTACATAACTACATATGTATGTACACGCTTCCTCATGGCTATCGCCGTCATGGTAAATCATGCACGATCACATGTACAGCGACACAGCGTCTTGGAAACGTTGCTTTCTTCAGCAGAATAACACACGTACGACCCTCCTCATTGTCCGTTGAAGATGAAGATGGATGAATGTAAAGTAGGGTTAGGGTTGAGTGGATTGATAGCTTTAACAAGACAGAAAAGGATCTCTTTCGAGCATACATATAACAGTTGGAAAGGTAAAAGCAAAAGACGACGTCGCCCGTCTGTCCGCAGTATTGCCAATACACTTGATCACCCGTCAATGTTATTCATGAATTATGTCTCTCCACCACATTCGTGATCTTATCTCATATTTGCTTGTCTAGACCTTCTTGCGCCATTCTGCTTAACATCGACATGGGGTATATCGCATCATCGTCGTTATAATTCTCCTCCCGCTTTTGTTTTATCGTGCGATGGTCCCCGTTCGTAGACATTTCTTTTCCTTTTCACCCCCTATTTCTCTCTCTCTCTCTCTCTCTTCTTATCCCAGATCCTGCTGTGGAGCTTCTCCTGTAACCCGAGGAGATTGAAAAAAAAAAAAAACCAGAAATCTGGATATCAAAACCTACGACATCCAGGAACAGGAGGAGAAAGCACATCGTTGTCGCTAGTTGCGCTTCATGACCTGCATCGCGTCGTAGCCCCAGCATCGCTTCAACCCCCCCTCGTAGACACTCGCCACCGACTCCTGCCACATGGCCGGCGTGATGAAGCTGTTCATCGAAGGGCACGCGGCAAACGGCTGAGCAGCCATCTGCTGCGCATCACCGGTCGTCAGAGCATGTACTGCCGACATATTTGACGTCGACGACAGATCGAGCGGACCTGTATGCGCTGCAGGTACGCCGTCCGTCGGCGTCGGCGACCCAAATGACGTGTTCCAATGCCTGAACTCCTCGTCAGCAAAACTTGTAGACAAAGGGGAAAAGACGTGGGGGCAAACGGTCGCACTCAAAGATTCGCGTCGGGTTCCACGCCGGCTGACTGTCAGGGATAGCCATGTCCGTTGCCGGGCCGTCCTGCGGCATCATGACGAGCGGCGAGTCTTCCTTGCTGTCACCAGGCCCGGTCGACCCCGGCGGCGAGACGGGATGCCTGAGTGTCTGGCTTCCCCCGGGGGGCGTTCCCAGCTGCTGGCCCCCTCGCGTCCTCCGAGGCGGGCTGGAGTGACTGGATGGATGCGGGCTGGCGTACGGGAACGAGGGCTTAAGCATAAAGGGCCTTCGAACATCGGCCGAGAAGGCCTCGCGAACGGCGTCGATCTGTTTCTGAAGCTCCGGCATCGGCCATGCCTCCATGACCTTTTCCATGATCCTCATGTGTCGGGTGAAGTACTCCCGCGCATCGGAGTTGAGTTCTGGGTCGGGAGACACGATAGCCACCTGCCAATTCGTCAGCTAGTCCACTGGACCAGAAGGGAAATCGGGAGCACGCACGAGATGTAGAACAATGCAAGAGAGCCCGGCGTAGACGGTAAAGCTGAAACCGCGCTGCATCGCCTGCAAGCCGTTGAGTCCGTGAGCCTGCACGATGCCCTCCTGCAGACGGCAGAGGGCCCGAGCCGCGTTATAGCAGATCAACATGTGATGCTTCCACTGCGTCTCGTTGACGCTTGGATCGAGGCAGGATAGAACCGGCCGGTGATAGAGGATCAGCGTCAGATGATAATAAGAGTGCAAATTCCCGAGAAACGAGGACGGCAGCCAGGGCGGCGAGCTATCGTGCGGGAAGGCGACGGTCAGGTCGGCCGGCAGCTCGGACGGAAACAAGCTGACGCTCTCATTCAGCTGCAGAAATTCGGGGTCCATGCCCCAGTCCTTCTTCTTGCGGACGCGCGCGTATGCATTACTCATTCGCCCGATGTTGCGCACCAGCCTTGCAAAGTAGGTGAAGTTGCGCGAAACGAGGTACTCGCCGTCGTCGACTCCCGGGAGCTGTACGGGGATGCTAAAGTCCACTGAATCGAGATCGACCGAAAGGTCATGCCGGCCTTGTTGTTTGTCCCCCACGGTTAGCGTCGCTCTCTCTTCGCAGGAGCGGACGAGGCGTACCTTGGGGAGTGCCGACCATGACCTCGCAGACGAAAATGGTCTGCCAGATGCGGGTACGAAGCCGACACTCTTCGGGACTCGATTCGCATGGACGACCAGCGCAATGATCGTCGTAGTGTTCGTCGAGTCCCAAATCCTTCGCAATCTGGACGCACTGAACCACCGCCATCCACGACCGATAGTAGTAACCGCGTTTCGGGGCGGCTTCACGGGCTTTCAGGATTATGAGGAGGGCCTGGAGGGTGCTCAGACGGGGCACATCCATAAAGGCGTCGGCGTGGCCTGCAGATTCCCCTCGTCAGTGCGTCACACGTAGGGTGTTGCCTTCAAGAGAACAAACTCACGGGAGGCGAGGGCCAACCACTGCTGTCCTTGGGCCGGATCCTCGGCCAGGCGGCCGCCAATGGCAAAAAGAGCCTCGAGAATCAGGGGTGAGATGGTCTCCCTGGCCGAGTTCCACTGATTATAGAAGTGTAACTTGTCAAGAACCGGCACATAGGGGTGAACCTTGTCGAAGTAAAGATCAAAGTAGTGAAGGGCAGAGGCCTCGTCGGGCATCAGCTCGGGAGGGATGCGGATCTTGTGACCGGGACCGGACGTCGTCGGTGGAAGAACACTGCAAAAGTCATCGTCATCTTCGACGGCAGGCTGCTCCTGAAGACGAAACGAGGCCTTATTGCGCAAGTAAGGGGCTGCGCGGGCAGCGTGTCAGCGGAAGGACGACCATAGCGGGAGAGTCGGCAGTACCTGTGCCAAGCTCGTTCACCTTGAGCGTGCCGAGCAGATCTGCCAGGTCCTGATGCTGATACGAGTCGGGTGAGTAGGCTTCGGGGGAGTCATCTGGTCGCGAAGTATGTTGAAGAGGCGGCGTGGGAAACGTATCGTGTTGGTGCGTGTAGGACGGATGCGGGCGGCGGCGGCGATCGACGACAGGCGGCGGCACAGTGGTATAATGCATGTTGTGTTGTTCAAAGGACATGGATTGCAGGGCCGTCGAGTCGGGTCCGTCCGAGTAAGGACCGTAGGGGTCGAGGGCCTGCTTGGGGATGATGGGCGGCGGCTGCATGGACAAGTGGTGAAAGGAACCCGAGGCATCAAGCATGCCCTCGTATGTAGTGGCTGTCGCCGTCGCATCGGACGCGCCATCGTAGCCGTTGGGGCGAACACAGTGGAGCTTGAGCCTGATGCACGCCGAACAAGGCCATGTGTTTGTCGTTGCGGCATCGCACTTGATCTTGCGCCTCCGACAGCCTTCACAGGCCCTCATGACTGAAGAGAAGACGCTTTAAGCAGGGGCAGGAGCGCCGATGGAAGCGGAGGGAACTCACCTTTGAGGCGTTTGTGTCGGTTGTGCTCGTCAACGAAGACATAATCTGCGATGAATGGTTCAGCGCCGAAGTAAATTTGAAAGGGGAAAAAAAAAGTCGATAGACAAACTCTTATGCGTTTCCCTTTGAGGATATTGCTGTGGTATGAATGGAAATGAACTCATGTGGGGGGTCGGGGCATTGGTGAGGTCATGAGGCATGAGGCGGCGCACCGCCGAGTCGTTGGACATGACAGACGGGCCCGAAGCTGATTATGGAAGTCAACGGGGCGAAAATCGCGGGCCGTCGACATGAATCCGATGCACGGGGATGGCGGCTCTTCGAAGAGGCAAGATGAGGCCGGAGATGGGATAGCGGATGGCTGATTGCTGATGGTAGGTAGGTAGGGAGGCAGGTAGGAAGCGGGGGAGCCGGCCGTGGTTTGCTGACGATCACTCCTGAGTCCTGACTGTGAATGATGACTGATGACGGATCAAACCCTGGTTAGGTAATTATATATGTATGTATAAGTGAGCCAACAGGCCCTCGACGTCTCGAGACACGGGGGGAAAGGGGGGGGGGGGGGGGAAAGCAAGGGGAAGGGAGGCAAAGGGGAAAAGGAGAAGAAAAGAAAAAGAGGGAAGGGGGCGGACAAAAGGGGGGGAAAAGGGGGGGGGGGGGAAAGAGGGGGGGGGGG
>PDHP01000334.1:0-20483 GCA_003339455.1 Ophiocordyceps camponoti-leonardi (nom. inval.)
TAACCCTAACCCTAACCCTAACCCTAACCCTAACCCTAACCCTAACCCTAACCCTAACCCTAACCCTAACCCTAACCCTAACCCTAACCCTAACCCTAACCCTAACCCTAACCCTAACCCTAACCCTAACCCTAACCCTAACCCTTAAAGGTAAAATATAATCCTATTTAAAAAGAAGGTAAAAGGTAAATATACTATATAAGTTCTTAATAATAGTCTAATTAATAAGAATAACTTAAAAAAGGTATTTAAATTATTTTTTAAATTTTTATACTAATTTAGCTAAAGTATTTATAATTCTTTAATAATTAACCTTAATAATTATATTAGCCTTTAAATTATACTTAAAAATTAAAATAACTTTAATACTAAAGTCTTTTAATACTATATAAAACTTATTCCTAATTTTTAAGCTTTTATTAATAATTATATAAAAAGGTACTCTAAATTAATAAATAATCGAAAGAATAAACTTTATTATTACCTAAATAATAAGTTCTCGAGTTAGTTAAACTTTAACCTAATTAATAAGGTTATCTCGAGCTTTTATAAAGTATTTAAAGCTATAATTAAATAGTATATACTAAGTATTAAGGTAAATTTTTATAAAAGGGTATCCTAGGGCTATTAGTATTAATATTTCTCTAGGGCAATAAGGATTATAGCTTTAGTAGATTTAGTAAGCTAAAATAATAGTATTAATATAGTTTTATAATTTAGGCTATTAATACCTCTTTTTAATATATATATAAGTAATTTAATAGCCTTTATAACCTATTTAATAATAAAACTTTATAATAATAGCCTTTTATTAAGTCTTATTATCGATAATTATTCTTAATAATCTCTCCTCCCTTAAAGGCTTTTTCTAGAAGAGGCTATTATTAAATATAAAACTTATTACCTTTAAGCGGAAACTATAGAACTTTTAGGATAAAATATTAAAAGGGTACTCTATTAACCTAAAAAAAGCTATAATTCGAGAATATTTAATAGAAAGTACTTAATCTAGGGGAGTAGTTTAAATAATATTAAAATATAAGTTAATAAAGTCTTTCGAGTTATTATTTTTAAACCTTTTAAGAATATCCGTATTTATCGGGGGCTTACGAGATAAAGCGTTTATAATAGAATTCTTCTCCCCGGGAATATACTATATAGTAAAATTAAATAAGAAGATATAATTAACCTATTAGGTAATTATTACCCCTAGTATATTTTTAAAAAACCCCTTTAATTAATTAATAAGGACTCGAGTATTAGTCTTAAGGATAAAATAAATACTATAAAGGTAAAATTATAATTATCGGATAGTATAAAGGATAGCCTTATATTCCTATTTTATTATATTATATTTAGCTTTAGTAGGAGACTATACGCTATTTTTAAAATATACTACCCTTTTAATATCCTTAACCTCTTATATAAGGATAATACCCTAGCCGATAATACTCGCGTTATATATAAGAATAATCTCCCCCCTATTTTTCCCTAAGTCTAAAGGTACTAGAAACTCGGGGTCTAGAAACGGCGCTTTTAATTTAATTATAGCTTTTTTATAAGACTCGGTCTATTCCTAGGGTATATCCTTCCTTAATAACTTAGTTAGGGGTTTTATAATTTATACGAATAATTTAATCTATATCCGATAAAAGCCTATAAAGCCTAAAAAACCTTAAAGTTATTAAACGTTATTATACTTAGTCTATAATTTTAGTTTCTCGACCTTATAATTAATAGGAGCCTTTATATAAATCCCTATTATAAAACTAACGAGTTTAATTAAGCTTTAGTATTATCTTAATTTCTTCCTAGTAATTATATACCCTAAAAGCTTAATATTAATTAATACTTTATTAATATTAATAAAGTACTTAAAAATAAAATAATAAATTCCTAGGAGTTTCTTTTTATTATTATATATAGTCTTAGGTTTAATAATAGGGATATTATTAATAAAAATATTATAGACTTCTAGGATAAGGTCGAAAAGGATCTTTTATATAATCTATATAAACTACCTAATAGAATTTATAGCGCTTATTAGAACCGTATACTAGTAGAATAAGCCTATTAGGGTTATAAAAGTCGTATAGTCTCGGCTTTTCGGATTTAGAAATACTTAATTATAACCTGAAAAAAGGTCTAGGAGGGAGAGGATTTTATATATTATAAACTATTTACTAAATTTATTAGTACTCGGGGGGGGGTTAGTATTTTAAACTATATAGTTATTAAGTATTATAATAGAGTTAATTAGCCTTATACTATTATCCTTTTTTATAATAATTATATAATAATTATAGTATAATACGTAACTTAGCTCGAGAACTCTATACTAAACCCTATTTTTTAATAGTTCGATAACTTAGGGAAGTATAGCCTTAGGTATATTAATAGGCTAAGCTTATTATACTTTATACTCGATTACCTTAAAACTCTAAGGTAGGGTAATAATATAGTTAACTTAACCTTATTAGCTATAGTCCTATACTAATATAGCTTCTCGGTTAAAGAGAATTTCCCTTAGTATTGCCTATTCGTCGTCGGAAAGTATTTATATTATTTATTAATAAATCTTTTCTAATTATTCTAGGGTTAATTAATAACCTTTCTCTATTATTAAAAACTTACCTATAATATATTTATTAAATAGTCTATTAGTCCTTACCTTACCCTTAACCTTAGCCTACTTCTTCTCTTTTTAATTATAATCCCCCTTAGGGGTTATACTATTAAATAGGATATTATCGTATAATACCTTCTTATTAGCCTTTTTCTTATATATAGTATTTATAAAGGCTAAATATCTATTATAGCTAGCCTATTACTCTTCGAAAAGGACTTATTTTCGTATTTCTAAAGCTTAGCTTTTTATCTTATTATTAGCCTTATCTTCTAGGAGTTCTAGGATATTTTTTAAAGTATTATCGTAAAAGTATAAGGTAGTAATAATCTTAGGGGCTTATTTATAATTCTTAATAGTATATTTTTATATAGTTATTAAAAAGGAGGGTAATTACTCTTATAAAAGTACTTATTCTATATAATCTTTATTAAATAAAAGAAAAAGAGAAGTTAAAAAAGAATATTAGTTATCGGGAACCCCTTTCCCCTCCTCTTATAAATCCTCCTTAGTAGTTAAATTACTAGCTAAGAAGAGGTCTCTACCTTCCTAGTCGAGAAGGCTATCTTCGGGAGTAGAATCGGCCTTAATAATATTAATATTAATAGTCTTAGGTATTATAATTAGCTTATTAGTATCCTATTTAAATAATAAGTATACTAGGGTAATAACCCTTATAGAACTAAAAAAGTACTAGATATAAAGATTATTACTTAGTATATTATAGTTAAAAGAGAGCTTTATAAGGCGAATAAATAGTATCCTAAGAATAAATAGTACTAGTATATTAAAGGGGGTAATTAGGAGGCGGATTAGAATATATACTCCCCTAATAAATAAAACCGTATTATAAACGCTAGTTAATAGGGTTTACTTTTTATTAAAAGATATTATATTAATATTATATAGTCTAATAATAAGCTTATATTTTAGGGCTATCTCCTTATTAATAATATTAGCCTTAGAGCCTATATCGATTAAAGTATTAATAAGAAGTACTTTTATAAAAGTAAGTCGGACTTTTATTCGGGGTAATTATTATATAATACGAGGAGTAATAAAGTAAAAGTAAATAGTCTTATAACCCTAAGGTATAATATAGGTTATTATTATAATAGTAGTAATCTAAATAATAGGAAGATTATACCTAGGGGCTTCTTTAATATTTTCTTAGGCGATAAAAACTTTATTATTTTTAATAATAAGTATATTAAGGTCTATAGTTATTAAGAAAGTATTTAGAATAAAAGATTCCTTAGTACTATTATCTAATTAATTTATAACTTTAACTATATTAATATTAAGTTTATTATAAATCTTAGAAAGAAAGTTTAAGGGATCCCCTATAGCCTATTAATATATCTTAGAGTATTAGATTTCTTTATAGTCGATTAAATCGTTATTAGACTAGTTAAATTTCCTATTAACGAATTATACTACGTTTATAAAAGCTTTATTATTATTTCCTAATTCCTTATTAGTTTATTTCTTAATAATAACCTACTTAATAGTAAAAGAGTTAGTATTAATACTATCGGCTTTATTAATTAAATATTACCTAATTTATTACCTAATCTTAGGAGCTAAAATAATAAGGTTTATAGTATTAATAATAAACTTCTTAGTTAATAAGTCTTCGACGATATTAATAATAGTCCTATCCTTCTTATCCTTAGGATTAATTTATTATTATAAATAAGGGGCTTTTATTAGTAATTCTATCTAAGTATTTTAAGTTATTATCTTAGCTATCCTTATTCTATAATATAGGGGAAGTTTCTCTTAGTTAGACGGAGGCTCGAGATACTAAGGCGGGAAATCCCTTTCTAGGAGGTCTTAAAAGTTCCCTAGTCGTTTAGGTTTAGAGGGTAAATAGGAAAAATAATAATAGGTAATAGGGTTCCTAGGGGTTACTTTTAGGTCGAAGTCCTATATATTAGGTAATTAAACGTTATTTAAAGTAATTATCTTATTAATATAGGGCGGTAGTATATCGTTATTATCTTTAGTATTCTTAACTCTAAGTCTTTTTAACTTATAAGTATTAACCTTAATAAATATCTAATTAACTTAGATTATTTAATTATCGGGGGCTATTATAATAATATTAGTTTATACTATAGGAATCGAAGGTTCTTTTTTCGTAGGAGCTAAAGCCTATTAGTTTATATTATTATACTTAATAAATTTATTAATAATATTAGACTCCTTATTAAAAGTAAACTAAATAACTAGGCTAATACTTATAGCCTTTACTCGGGGTAATAAATTAAAAATAAAATAACTAGGCTACTTCTTAACCTATTATACTAGGAATTTTCGAACGTAACTTCTAATACTAATAAAACGGAAGGCTAAGATTAGAGGGGTTAATTACCTATTTACGCTAAATCCTAGGAAAACTTCTTTAGTATTAGGCTTATAGAAGGTAAAACTAAGATCCTAGTTATATATAGCTATAGGGTAGTTATTAGTATAATAGGTTAGCTTATTATAATAATAGTATTAATAACCCTTATTAGTTATAACTATATTAATATTAATATATTACTTATAATTAAATAGTTCTTTTAGTTCTAAAGTCGAAATTATAGCTATTATAATAAGTCTCCCGGTTCTAGTACTATAGGCCTTAAGGGACTAACGCTAGGCTTCGTAAGCTCGAATATTATAAACGTTTTAGTCTATCGAGGCTTAATTAATAGCTAAAGTTCGTATTTAATCTATTAAATTAGTAATCTTAACCTCTAAGTTATTTTCCTTTTTATTTTTAAAGGATTTATTGCTCTTTAATCTTTCTATTATTAATAGGTAGTTTTCCTCGGGAAAGAATTTTATAGCCGTATATAGTCCTTATTAAAGCTTTTAATTATATAAAGCTATAGCTATATTACGTTAATTATCGTCTAAGTATAGCTTTAGGTAACTAGTTATAACGCTTATAATTTCTCTATAAGGCTTTACTTTAAGTTCTTTTATATTAAGATTTCTCTTACTTAATAACTCGATACGAATAGATTTCGAAAATACTAAGTAAACGTTACCCGACTCTACTATAATTAACTTAAAGTCTTAACTATACTTCTTATAGTATAAGTAATAGTATATTTATAACTAATCGGAGACTCCTTAAGTCGATATAAGGCGCTTAAGATTATAATTTCGAAAGTATTCGTCTAATATATTTTATTAAATAGAGTTAAGGGATTTATAATACTTAACGAGGGCTATTTTAGCTATAGCCTAAGGTTAGTCTTCTATTAGAATCCTAACTTAAGCTAATTCCGATTCGTTAATAAGGTTTTTAAGCTATTCCGCCTTTATATTATCCTTTACTCTATTAGCTATTATTTCCCTTTTAAATTTATCGAAGAACTTAATAACGTTTCTTCCTATAAACTTAGTTAAAGGAGGGAGGTAGGGCTAGTAATAGGTATTCTAGGCTATTATAGTTTTACTAAAATAGGTAATTAATCGTTTAACCTTATTATCGATAGAAGATATTTTTTAGTAATTAAAAGGTTTATTAGAAAAATTAGAAAAAGTAGGCATTATAATAGAAGATAACTAAGAATATAAAAGTATAGCTTTCCTAGGTATAATAGTAATAATAGGTAATAAAAGGAAACTCTAAGGGTACTAAAATAGTAAATATAATTATCCGAATAATTAAAAAGATAATCCTAGAGTATCGAAACCGATCGATTAATAGTATACTATTATAATAAATAAGGGGAAGTAAAGGATCGAGTAATTAGTAAAAACCTATAGGGAGTCCGAAGTCTAAAACAAAACTAAAAGAGAAGTAATTATTAAGGATAACGACTAGATTAAATAGTCTAATTAGGGCTTAGTTTAATTTACTAATACTATAATCTTATCTATAAGTAAGACTTTATACTTAATATAATTCTCTTCGGACTATCCCCGTATTTTAAAAACCCCTCCTTTTTATTAATTATCTAGCTTAACCTTTTATTCCTTCCTATTATAGACTCGGGTAAATAGTCTATCCTTATAATATAAAAGACGATTATATCGTCGATTAGTTAAATTAAACGCTTTATTCTTTTTCTACTAAATATATTTAAACTATAATTTCTTAAGGATCCGGAGGGTATTAGTTAAAGTTTTCTTAATAATTATAAGCGATTATTTATTATTTATTTTAGTCTTCCTCTAGTTTATTTATTATAACCCCTAAAGAATAGTTATCTTAAAAGCTAAGGACTTAAGTAGGAGAATTACGCCCTAGAGACTAGTTTTAGCGAGGAAGAGGGAATACCCTAAGTATATATAGCTAATACTTAGTAGGTTGTAAATCCATAAGCGACTAGAAGGTCCTTAGCTATATAGGGGGATCCTATCTCGATTACGAGGTAGAGGAAAGTATAATAATAAGAGGTTAAATTTAAAAACTAAGACTAAGAACTATTTAATCTATTATAAATTAATAAGATAAAATACGTTTTCAAAATCCTTAATAATTATTTAATAAAAACTTATAAAACGTTATTAGGTAAAGACTTTAAAAATTCTAGTATATAATATACGATTTTTAAGAGCTAAATTAAAGGGGGTTAAATTCCTTAATTCGATACTATAGACCTAAAGAAAGCTATAACTTTATAATACTTTATCGAGGAAGACCCCTATAAGGTTATATATCTCCCTTCGATCCGTTTTATCGTTATAAACTATTTAATTATAATACCTTTTACGTAGGCGTCTTAGCCCCTGACTTAACTATACTCTCGAGAGTATTCTTATTATCCGCTAAACTACTAAAGTAGTAAAATCTTTTACTATAGTTTAAAAATAATAAATATACTATTTATACCTTTATTAAATTAATAAGGTATAAACTAGTCGATCCGCTTTAGATAGTTTAATACGCTCTATTTAGCGGGCTTTCGCCGCCTTTAAATAAGCCTTTTAATTCGGATTCTACTAAGGGGTATTATCCTCCCCCTCGTTATCTCCTTCGTAAATAGGTATAGTATTATTATTCTTTTTAACCTTAGTAATATTATTAATAGACTTATCCTTGGCTATTATATTTATATACTTAGCTATCTTTATAATACTAGGGAATAAGAAGGGGGATTTATATAATACGGTAGCGATTTCCGCCTATTTAGCCTCCTTAGTTAGGATTATCTTATTCTTATTTTCTTAATACTTTATAATTTTAAAATAATTAGTATACTATTTAACCTAATCTATTACTTATATATTAGTTAAAAAGCTATATTTCTTAAAGCGCTTTTTTACTTTATTTTATACGTATATAACTTAATAATAATAATAATAATAATTATAATTATTAACTATATTATTCGCTAAGACTTAGGATACTAATTAGGCGGCTACTTTTTCTCCTATAGTATTCTTATATACTATTTTAAATAGGTTAATAATAGTATTTATAGCGCGGGTTAAAAGCGACTAGTATATTAATAATACGGTAGTATCCGCCTTACGATTTGCCTTATTCTTACGGGCTATACGAGCTACTTCTAATTATTATTAATCTTCTTATTCCTTATACGCTTATTCTTCCTTTTCGAATACCTAATAATAGACTCTTAATAAATATTTTATTTAGCTTTTTTATAAATAAAGATTAGGAGTCTACTTAGTATTATATAAAATAAAGTTCTAAATATACTCCGTATAATAGCGCTAATATGTCCTCGTTTTATTCTTAACTATATAATTTTCTATATATTTTTTTATTTACTTTTTAAATACTTTTTTATTATATTCGGGATTTCCTACCTTTAAAGCCTTTTAAAATATAATTACTTACTAAGTTATAATAACTACTTTTATTAAGAATATTATCTTCTCTAAGAATATACTTTATTATATTTTATTAATAACTCTATTATAATTTATTTACTTATATATATTTTATTTAAATATATAGTATTATTTATCTTAAAAGTCTTTTTACGAATAAATAATAATACTTTTACCTTAGTTAATAGCTAGAAGATATTATTCCTAGTATTATTATCGTATATAAATTTATTATTTAAAATATATTTCTCGTATTTAGACTTCTTTTTAAACCGATTTTCTATCGATATATTAATAACTAGACGAGTAAATATAAAAGTTTCTTATTTTTCTTTAAACTCGGTAGTACCCTAATAAGTATCGATAGTAAAGTCTCCCTACTATAATATAGGATGTTATTATTAAAAGTAGTAATACCTAATAAATTATCCGCTATATTAAAGTATTTGTATTATTTATTCGCGGCTTTTCCGTATAATATAGTATTCGGGGGCGCTATTATTATTAGAATAGTATTTTAAATAAGCTATTAAGGGGTAAATAAATACCCCGTAAAATTACGTATATACGTTAACGTATTACCCTACTTTTATTACCTAGGTACCTACCTATAATATTATTTTACTTAATTTTTAAACTATTTATTATTTATCCTTTTTATTAAGCTTTTTATAATACTTATAACTCTATATAATATATATACTAAAGAAAAAAAGGGGATAATTATAATAAAGTTATAAGACTCTTAACCTTTAGGTACAAGGAATTATACTTATATAATACCTATAACTAGATTATAACTCCTAAATAATAGGGTTATAATACTAAGGTTAAAAGGTAATCGGTATTAAGTATTTAGTCGTAAGACTCTTATACTAATAGTATAAAGAGAGATTTTATAATAAATTATTTATAGATATTCTTAATCCTATAGAATAAAACTCTCTTTTATTTCGGGTATAGAGATATAAAGGATTATACCCCTAAGTTCTTAAGTATATATTGTAGGCTCCTCGCTATTCTTTCTTAATTTCTTAAGAATTAGCTTTATTTTTAGACTTACGTAAATATACCTTCTTTCTCCTCTTAAAGTCTCTAAAGTTATTATCTTTCCTCTTTTGAGTCCTTCTTACTAAAGTCTTTTATATAATATTATACGCTAATTACCTTAGTAATTATAAACCCTGTATACGAACCCCGGAAAAACTTACCCCGAGCCCTATTATATAATCTAGACCTCGTTACCCGCGTATAAAGGTAGTAGGATTCCCCTCTTCTATTTCCTCTTTTCCTTCTTCTCTTCCTTAGCTTAGAATCTTCGTATAGAGTACTTTAATATATTTACTTATTATTTAAGGCTATTATAAAACCTAGGATATTATCTAGGTTCTTTATAAATTAAATAAGCGGGGAATATAATAAGTAGTCTATAGAATTATAAAAATTCTATAAGTTTTAAAAGGATATAATACTATTATTAAAAAGGGTTATATAATTTACTCTAAATAACTTTATAAGGATTAGCTTATAAGCCTATTTAATTATAAGGATTAATATAAAACCTATTTAATTATAAGAATTAATAAGAAGTTTTATTTAATTATTTAATTAGAATAATCGTAAATTTATTATTATAAGTAAAGTAGAATTAATACTATATAGTATACTTAGGGCTAGATTAAGAGAATATAAGAATAATAATTCTCCTTTATACTCTATATACGGAGAGTATACCCTAATAAGCGGTTATAAGCCCTATAACTAAGGGCGACTATATTATATAGAGTATTACTATTTTCCGCACCCTATTTATCTATTTTCTATATCCCCTTCCTAATCAAGAGTACTAGCTACCCGACCGGGTAAATAACCCCGCGCTAGCTTACGCTACCTAATTATAGTATAAAGCCCTAGTAGCCTAAGGAGTTATTTATTCTACTAAGGTACCTTTTTATTTATATAGTACTCCTTATAATCTAATTAATCGGCTAGCGGCTAATTTATTTAGTATAAAAACAGTAGCGATAATAATAATTATCGGGATTAGGGAAAGCTTTATATATAAGGAGAGGGAATAAAAATAGAGAGTAAGGGGATTAATACTTTATATAAAGTTAGGGTAAGCTCTATATAATTATTATCTCTAACTCTCTATCTATAGTACGACTAATCTAACTACTTATATATAAATACTTCTTCTAATCTAGAATATAGAAGAAGAGGAGAAGAGCTTCCTAACGATTCTACTATAATCTATTATCTTCCTATAGAATCTTATAGAATAACTAAAGGGTCGTATAGTATAGCTAAGGGAGTCTATAGAATCTACGAGATAACCCTAAATCGTATAATTAAATAGTTATTAAGAAGGTAAAGACTATAATATAAAGTAAATTATTAGATTTAGCGATTCCTCGTATTAAGGGATTATAAGGTCTAAGAGTAAATCTATTATATAACTATAGAGACTATTATAAAGGTTATTATACCTTATATAGGTAGTTATACTTAATATACCCCCCTAGGAGTAATTATAGCGGCTTTTACCGTATTATATATATATTATATACTAGCCCTACTAAAGGAGAGGCTATACGGAGATAAGACCGAGTTAACGAATAAAGCGGGCAAAGGTTTACCCCGGTAAGGCTTTAGTTAATCTATTTACGATTATATAGTTCGTATTAACGTAGGTTATATTAAAGTAATCCTCGAAGAATACTTATTATACCTAGGTATTATAAACGTTAATATATTTAAGGGCTATCTTAATCTAGGGTATATTTATAATAATAAGTTAAATCGTTTACTTATTATTATATTCGATTATTAGCTTTTAATTAAGCTAGAGATTAATCTATTAAAAAAGGCGGAAGAGGTTAATAGTCTTTTTTATAGCTTAAGTAAACGTAAGGAGCTCTACCTCCGTAAATAAAGTCGTAATTATAGCCTACTTATTTACTACCTACTAAATAGGGCTATTAAAAAGCTTAATAAGGTATCCTTAGCTTAACTTTCGGCTATCCGGGTTATTTACAAAGGCTATATTTAAGGTAATCTAGATTTCTTTATTATAATACTATATATTAATATTTACCGAATCCCCTAAGAACTTAATAGTAAGGAATCTAGTTATATATAAGTACTAAATTATTTAATTAGTAACCTAAGCGTATTTTACTATTAGATTATATAAATACTCGCTAAGTTTATTATAAGTAAAAAAAATATCGGGTTAAGTAGTATTAGCTATAAAATTAACGTATCCGAGCCTCTTTTAATAGGCAAGGACTTACTATAGTAAGGCCCGTTTTATTACCTTCTATAACTAGTTACTAAGAAATAGGTTACTTTTATAGGAGTTACTCTTTATAATATTAAACTAAATAATAACTTATTTAATATAGGCTACTTAGTTAAACTATATACGTTTTTACTATTAATCCTTAATAATATAAATCCTAAGGTACTATTTAATTTTACCGAGTTATATAAGTTCGTATATATTAGAGAGTCGTTTAATAAAGTCCTAAATATTATTCTTATAGTCTTTCCTAAATAGGATCGTAATATCGTTAATAAAGAAGAAGACTAGGAAGTTAGCATAAACTATAATATAAGGCTTATCCGTATACTTTTATAATCCTAACTTAGTTATTATAATAATAAATTCGTATTACTAAAGTACTAGGGAATAGTAAAGGCTATAAAGGGCTTTTTTTAAGCGTAGAACCTATCCCTATCGTTTAAAACCTTCGGGGTATTCGATATATACCGTTTTATCGATTTTTATATTAATAAAGGTATTTATAATATTTAATTAAATATATTCTAGGTTAAATTTTGTTATTAACGCTATTATAAGCCTAAAGTTATAAGCTATAAGTATTACTATATATATATCTTTATCGAATAGTTATTATAGGTCTCCTCGAATATATAAGCGGGACTTATACTTAGCTAAGTACCCGTTTTTATTAAACTTATACTAGAAAGCCTATATAAAAGGGAGGGCTCTCTTATATTCGGGAAGTATTTAATTACGATAGAATAGTTCGAATATATTTTTATTAATTAGCTTTTAAAATTCCTTATTTATTACTTTTTTAAATTTATCTTAGAATAAATAGCCTACTATATCTCTCTAGTTATATAAAGTAAGTAGGATAATATTCTAGTATAATCGTATTTTTTATATATTAAATACTATTACGTAAAACGTTATTATATAATCAATCCTTATATAATCTTTATAATCCTCTAGGTTTATAAGTATAAGGACTTAAACTTTGAATTATACCCGGTAGTTTCCTTTCTATTAGACTTACTAAGTATTAGTTATCTCTAGTTTAGGGGTTAAAGGACCCTAAGTCTTAATAGTATACTCCCGTATTATTCGGGGAATATTAGCCGATTCTTCGGCGTTTCCGGTATCTCCTTAGGGCTCCTCCTAAAGCTCCTTAGAGTTATTAATTATAATTATATTTATTTAATCTAATAATTCTAGGGCTATATTTACAAGTCGGTAAGTTCCTACGATTATAAGATTATTTATTATAGTTAACGGGTCCGGGTTTTCGGTATTATTAATATATTCTAGGAAGTAGATAGTATCCTTAGTTTTTTATAGCTATTCGTATTTACTATTATAGAAGTATACCTTATTAAATATAATATTCTTAATTCGTTTAACTTTATACTTAGCCGGAATCTAAATCCTAAAGATATTATTTAAATCGTAGCCTATAAGGAATCCCTTTTCGGTATAGGGCTTTATTTATAGGTCCCGTTTATATATAGATTATTAGGCTTATCTTATAAAAGGGTATGTAAAGTACCCGTATACTTTTAAATATAATATATTAATTATATAATTTACTTAATCTTTATTATATTCTTTAAGCTAATCGTATAATTTATTAAATAGTATAGACTATTTAATTAACTTATTTAGAGTCCTATTATAGATATAGGTTACTACTTTCTAGATTTCCGGCTATAGGGATTTCGGGAGGTTAGCCCCTATTTTTATAGCTCTAGCTTTAGTACTTACTACCCCCTTAGCGCGCTTAACAGGGCTATTTTAGGCTAAGGTATAGGGTATTATCGTTTTATCTTAGATACTATTACGTTTAATCTATTCGTTATAGCCTAACTATAGCCTATAGTCGTTATCGTAGTAAAGAACTATAACTTTAAAATCGAATTATCGTTTAATAAATATTGTAAGAACCTTTAATATACGGACTAATATCGCTATCGTAGTATTAGCTAGTAGGAAATAAAAGATAACCTTTATATAGTCGTCGATAGTAATAAGCGCGATTATCTTCTTATTATATAATATATTATAAGGGAAGAGGTCGAAGTAAAGGTACTAAAAGGGTTATTTAGCCTTAGATAATAAAGGGGTTCTCTTAATTAAATACTTTGCCTTTATAAGAAAATAGGGCTTATAATTAATAGTAAGAGGGGCGTTATTACCCCTTAAGATCTATTTAAGGGTAATAGCTCTAGGATATCCGAATTATTAATAAAGGATTATTATATTAATAGGGCTATTATTATTATTTTTATTATTATTAGCGGAGCTATTACTATTATTCTTATCGTTTAATACTATTATAGCTATTACTATTATTAGTAGTATATAGTCGTTTTAGCGGTAGTATAATATAGCCTACTTATATATAGTTATTATTTAATATACTTATTATCCGTTAATACGTATAATCCTATCGAGAAGGCTTTAATCGATCTAGGCCTTATAAAGCCAGTAGCCTAAAACTACGTTATAATAAAAATCGGGAATATATAGGATATTAATAAGCTTTTATATATTATTATTTTCGATAGGGAACTCTATAATCCCTTTTCCTAAGAGTAGGAGGAATCTAGAGCCTAAAAGGACCTAATAGGGCTTAGCTAGGGGTATATATTCCGTAAAAAGTAAGAGTTTATAAAAGGTATAATCGTTAGCCTTTATATTTATAATAATCGACTAATAAAGGGGATAAACCCTAGGATTTATTTAATTAGTCGGCCCTATATTAGCTATAAAGGCTATCGTAACCGCTAAGACTATAAGAACGTCCTCCTTTTTCTTATTTTTAAACTAGTTAGTAATAGCGATTAATTTTTCTATTAAATCCTTAAGGTAAGGTTTCTTTTTAATAAGGGCCTTTATCTTTTTAACTATATTAGAATTAGGCTTTTATCTAGTTAGCCTAATACCCTCGTTCTAATAAAAATAGTTACTAAAGAAGTAGGACTTTCTATAAATATATTATAGCTTTAACCTATTATTACTCTCTCCCTTCTATATAATAAGGGCTATTAGAGTATACTATTAGGATAGCTTCGATAAAGGGGTAACTTTTTCGAACTAATTACTAATTTTATATTTATTAGGGATAATAGGTTCGGTAATAGTATTATTATTTATAAGTTCTTCGATTCTATTTATTTAGTAGTTATAAAATTCGGGGTTAACCTCCTTAATAGTATTTACGAATACTATCGTAGGTCGGATCCTATTATTATTAGGGAGTAATTCGAGGCTAATCTCGGTTAAGGCCTCTTAGTACTTTAAGACCTAAATAGTAATCTTTATTCTATTAGGAGCCTTTAGTACTTTATTATACTAATTAAGTATTTCCCTTTATCGAATTTATATTAATAGTTTAATTCGGTTATATAGGGTTAGGAGTTTTATAATTATATTATTTTTATACGTAATTAAACTATAATAAAGGCTACTAGTCTTTATAATAAACTCTTAAATCTTAATAAGGGCTTTTATCTTAGCTTTATAGGTAATAAGTCTATACTTATACGTTAAGACTTAAATCTTATACGCTTTAATTATATTATTAACTATTATTTAAATAATCTATTCGTCTAAGAGCTCCGGTAATATTATAGGTTCGGCTAGGGGAACTTAGTCTACTATTTCGGGGTTAATATAAGCCTAAAGGTCGTATAATTCGGTATACTTCTTAATAATACTAATCTACTTTTTCTAGTTATTAGGCCCCCTAAGGGTAATAGAAGTATTAAGGGTATTATTATTTAATATTTTATACTTTCGATTTATATTTATAAGCTTTAATTAAAAGGTTCTAGGGTTTATTTTTTTTATACTAGCTTTAGGTCTACCTTTAGTATTTATTATTTTATTAATTATAAATAGGCTTTAGGTTTATTATATAAATATAAAGGTCTTTCCTTATAAGAAGGAGCTTAATTTAAACGTAATTAAGAGGTTTTTCTATTATATAATAGGGGTTCTTCCTTATAAGAAGGAATTTAAAAAATAAATAATTTAGGGTTTTTTAATTTTTAAAGAAAGGTTATCTTAGGGTTCTAATTAATTATTTAAATACTTATTACTTTATAAATACCTTTAAACGAATTATTAAGAGCTTAGTAAACTAGGCTTATAACTATCGGGATTAGGGAAAGCTTTATATATAAAAAGAGGGAATAAAGATAAAGAGTAAGGGGATTAATACTTTATATAAAGTTAGGGTAAGCTCTATATAATTATTATCTTTAACTCTCTATTTATAGTATTACTAATCTAACTACTTATATATAAATACTTCTTCTAATCTAGAATATAGAAGAAGAGGAGAAAAGCTTCCTAATAATTTTATTATAATTTATTATCTTCCTATAGAATCTTACGGAGTAACCAAAGGGTTATATAGTATAGCCGAGGGAGTCTATAGAATTTACGAGATAACCCTAAATCGTATAATTAAATAGTTATTAAGAAGGTAAAGACTATAATATAAAGTAAATCGCCGGATCCGGCGATTCCTTGTATTAAGGGATTATAAGGTCCGAGAGTGGATCTATTATATAACTATAGGGACTATTATAAAGGTTATTATACCTTATATAGGCAGTTATGCTTAATAGTAATAGTAGCGATAATAGCGATAGTAATAATAATAGCGATAGTAGTAATAATAGCGATAGTATAAAGAGGGTAAAAAGGGTAGAGAGGGTAGAGAGGCAAAGAGGGCAGTGAGGTAGAGAGGGTAGCGAGGTAAAGAGGGTAGCGAGGTAATTAAAATAAAGTACCTCTAGTACTATAGGAGACTTCTAAGGCTACTAGGACTTTATACTATAGATAGGTAGCGTAGGCTAGCGCGGGGGCGCGTAACGAAGTAGGGAAGTTAGTATCCTAATTTAGAAGGGGATACGGAAAATAGATAAATAGGGTGTGGAAAATAGTAATACTTATTATTAGGCTTTATAAAAAATCATAAGTAAGTGATTTTTAAGTAATTTTATAAAATTATATAGGGTAAAGGGGTAAAATTACTTATAATTTAATTTTAAAAATAATTTTATAAAATTACTTATAGAAAATTACTTAAAATTATAAGTAATTTTAAAAATTATAAGTAATTTTAAAAATTATAAAAATTATTATAAAATTATAATAAAAATAATATTTTTATTATAAGATTATAAGCTTACGTAAGTTTAAAGGCTATAAAAAATAGTTATAAGGAAAATATATACTCTAAATAATTTTTTTTAAAAAATTAATAAGAAATTAATAATAATACTCTTAGCTTTTAAGCTATATAATAAATACTAAATTATAGTTTTTAAAATATATAAATATATAATATATTTAGTTTTAAAAGTTATAGTATAAATAAAAGGCTTTAAAAATATAATAATAATAAAAATAGTTATTTTATTAGAAAAACCTAAGTAAACTTAAGTAAAAAAACTAATAAAAAACTATTTAAAAATCCTCCTAGTTTTCTTCTTACTTTCCTTCCTTATATTCCTTTTCTAGATTAGGTAAGGATTTCTTCTAGCTTTTAAGTAATATTAGCTTTTTAATAGTCTCCGAATTTAACTAGCTTCGGGATTTAGTAATTAGGTTACTATTAATCGAGAAAGTACTTTCTATAGATACTAAAGTTATAGAAATCGATAAATAGTAGCGGGCTAAAATAGCTAAAATAGGAAATCTTTCCTTATATTATTTTTAGTAGTCTAAAATAGAGTCCTAGAAATTAAATAAATTAGTAAAAAATAAGAATAATTATTAATAAAAGTATATACTTACCTTCTTTTTTAAGAGAGGCTTTATTAAATAGGCTATAAACTCCTCTTCTTTAGCTTCTTTATTAATTATTAAAAAGAAATTATCCGAATAGGTTAATTCTATAGGGCTAGGTACCCTAGAATTAGTAGTATTACTACTAATTTCCTCTTTTAACCTAGAAAAAAATGAGTAATTAAGTAAAAAAATATAATAAAAATTACTTACATAAAATATTCTTCTTTAAAGTCCTTTATAAAGTCTTTTTCTATAAAAGAATAAAAAAAAAGAAGCTGATTTTTTTTAAAATATATTATTTTTAGCCGTAGATTTAGAAGAATACTAAAAATATAAATATTAAAATCTTTATAATTAGTCTAGGTAATCGTTTCTAGAAAGTATTTATCTAGCTTATTTTTCCCTTACTAAATACTATTTATAAAAATATTATAATAATTCGACTAATTATAATATAATTAGTTATAAAAGTAAAGAAATTAATAGTAGGATTACTTATTAAACCTAAGCTAAGATTTGTATTTCTAGCTAAAATCCGGTATTTACTTAATAAGTTATTAAGCTTTTTATATATTTAATAAATATATAGTAAAGCTTCTAATATCGTAATATAAAGTAAGCCTTATAACTTAATAGAAGGTCGTAGAAAAACTTCGAATAGCTTTTTTAAGTCGGTTATAAAGGTTCTAGCTAGGAAGACTAATATAGTCGGACTAAAGAGGAGTAATAAATTAAACTACCGAAAAGGAAAAGAGAAAAAGGAAGGGAGAGAGGCTCCCTCGCTAACTAGCTATATATACTAAGCGACTAGGGACTAGCTAATTACCTACTATACCGTATTACCGATCGAGGTACCCTAATATTAATAATTTTACCGCCTCTTATCTAAATACAATTAGCTAAAGGCTAGTCCTTAATATTATCCCCTCCTCGTATAAAGTAAAAAGGCGGAACGTAAGCTAGTTAAGCTATATATTATACTAACCTATAAAGGTTTAATATTACTCGATCCTAAGACTAAGTTAAAAATAAGGCTAGGGAGAGTCCCTCCTAATAAAGGGGAGTCCGCCGTATAGAGTCGTATTACTTAAATTAACTACTCTAAAGATTCTAAATATTAAGGGGATAATTACCCTTTTAGCTAGTATATAGCCTAAGGAGGGTCCTATTACCTCCTATTAAACGCTAGAAAATACCTTTTAGGAGCGATTAACTAGTCTAAAGGCTATACTATATCGTTAATCTATAGTAATTATTTTCCTAAGCCGCTAGTAAATATATATATATATAGTATAGCCTATCCCCGCCTTATATACCGGATAATATATTAATAGATATTCGACGAAGGCGGATTATACGTATATATACGATAAATCTCTAATAACCTATAATTTACTATAGCCGCCTATTCCCCCTTATACCTTATTACCCTAATTATTAGCCTCTAGCTTATCTTTAGCCCTCTTTATTAGCCTAGTTATTTAGCCTATCCCTAGACTTAACCCTATAATCCTTATACTACTATATAGCTTAGGATAATTATACTAATAATAACTAACCCTATTATAATAATAATAACGCTTATACCTAGTTATACTCTAGGCGCTAGATTTAATAAAACTAATATCTATTAGGTTAGCCTCTAGCTAAGGCGGATAATTAGCTATTAGGGTAAACGTACTCTTAGTACTAAATACCCTATTAAAGCCTTAAAGTAAAAAGGTAAAATCCTTATATATTATAGGCTAAGTTTTATAATTTAGTCTTACCTAGGGCCCTATATATAGCCTTAATACTAGTAAGATAATCTTAGTATAATTAGTCTAATAGTATAATCTAGATTTATAAAAAATATATTCTTAATATATAATATAATTATTAAGGGATTCTAATAATAATTATTTTAACCTAATTAAAGAAAAACTTATATATTACTCTTTATAAGATTCCTTAAGAATCTCCTTAATATACGCTAAAAAGGATTCTAGCTAATCCTCGTAGTTATTAATCCTTAAAACGTATAAAAAAAAGCTCTATTAAAAATTACTAAGCCGAGAAAAAATATAGAAGAATTAAGAATAGTTATTCCTAATTACTATCCTATCGATAGTAAATTTAGCCTATATAACCGCTAATTATACTTCGAGTCCTAGTTAGGATTCGAGTATATTAGGCGCTAGTAAAATTTATTAGTACTCTAAGGTTATACTTCCCGCGTATAATCTATAATAAGAAGGAGTTTAATTTAATATAAAGGTTCTAACTAGGAAGACTAACGTAATTAGACTAAAAAGGAGTAATAAATTAAACTACCGAAAAGGAAGAGAGAAGAAGAAAGAGAGAGAGGCTCTCTCGCTAGCTAGCTATATATACTAAGCGACTAGGGACTAGCTAGTTACCTACTATACTATATCGCCGATTAAGGTACCCTAATATTAATAACTTTACCGCCTCCTATCTAGATACGACTAGCTAAAGGCTAGTCCTTAATATTAGCTAAGACTTCCTATTTAGCCTAAAATATACTATTCTTTTTTAGTTCTTTATTAGCTAAGTTATTAATTATATACTAGATAGCCGGCTTTAAAAAAATAGCCGTTTCTAGTATATAATAGGTAGAATTCTAGCGTATAGTATTATCTAAAAGTAATAATTAGTATAGATTAAAATTAATAAAAAAGGAAATAAATACCTAAAGGAATCTTTTCTTTTTTAGTTTCTTCTAGGATTTCCCCCCGGTCTTTAGCTCTTTAGAAGCCTTTTTTAAAGAGCTTTTTAGGCTCCGTATTATACTTTAAAATTATTATAATCTTTTTTAGCCGATTTAAAAGTACTAAAAAAATATTAGTAAATTAGTTAAAAAATAGTAAATAATTACTTACTTAAAAAATTCGTATCTTTACTCTAAATCTCTATATTATTATCTTCTAAAGCTATAATATTAGAATTAATATAGCT
>PDHP01000335.1:0-20282 GCA_003339455.1 Ophiocordyceps camponoti-leonardi (nom. inval.)
TAATAATAATAATAATAATAATAATAATAATAATAATAATAATAATAATAATAATAATAATAATAATAATAATAATAATAATAATAATAATAATAATAATAATAATAATAATAATTATCGGTTAGGTATCTTTATCGCCCTACCGAATATAGCGGGTTAATACGCTACGACGTTTACGTATAGCTATGCCTAGCGATCCCGTACGCACGTATAATACACCGGTAATATACCGATCGAACAACGGAGGGATAAAGCACCCTTACTAATAGTAGTCCTCGCTAGGTATACTTTTACTTTAGTCCTGAATGCTTATCTTCTCTATCTAACGTACGAATAAGACCTAATATTTATATACGAGATTCCCCTATTTCTATCCTTCGGAATCGAGTTAATATCGATCCGACTTTACGTCGGAATCGCGAGGAATTTATACCGATATTTAACTAGAGTTATATATAATACCGAGTATATAATTATACGGTATTATACGATATTATACCTCCTATTTAAGATTCCTACCGATCCGTCTAAGTCGTTATACGAGTATTTAAATACTAGTAACTTTTCTTTTTATAGTTAGATAGAGAGGTAGTATAGACTTATTATTATATCCCCGAGTACCTTTTTATCTAGGTCTAGAGGTCTAGTCGAATAAGAGACTAATCGGGGTTTAATTTAAATAGGTTCTTCCTAGCGTATATTACTTTATCGTATTATATATCTACGAGTACGATACTTAGTAGTATCGTATATTTACGAGTACGATATTTAGTCGTATCGTATATCCCTAGGATACGTTATTTTATCGTATCGTATATCCTAGGGACTTAGGTCGAAGACGCGTCGAAATTATTTTAAAGTCGCGTTAAACTTATATTAAAATTAGGTCGAAAATATAGTCGGATCTTATACCCCTAGTACTATTTCTTTTATACGAAGGGTCGTATATCCGCGAGAACGAAAGATAGAGAAGAGAAAAACGAAAATAAGGTCGAAAAACGTAGGTAAAAAATAGGTAGAAAAATCGAGAAAAGAAATAAGTCGAGTCGAAAAGAAAGAAAAAAAAATTTCGTAAGCGTACTAAATAAGGCGTAATAGGGCGGGGTAGGTAGCTAAAGGCTCTAGGCCCTACGTAACCCTATAAGGTTAATAACCCCGTACGAAAAAAAATTCTCCGAAATCGTTTCTTCTTCTTCCCTATACTATTACTATTACTATTATTATTACTATCCCCCTCCTCGTAAGTTTAAACCGATTTTATCGTAATTTCGAGTCGAATTCGAGCGAGAATTAAGCTAATATCGAATAGAAATCGAATTATAGTAAATACGCGTTTATCTCGAAGTATAATAACGCTAGCGATACTATCTTCCTCGAGCTATAGCGGTTATAGTAGTAGTAGTAGACGTAATAGTAGCTACGGTAATAGCGGTAGTATTAGCTATAGTAGTAGTAGTATTAGTATTAATAGTAGTAGTAATAATAATAGTAACGATAATAAAGATAACGACGATAAGCTTAACCTCGTCCCTTTCCCCCCTCCTCGTTATAGTAAATTACTACTTATCTTAACCCTATTACTATATTATCTAAGGCTTATCTCTAGTTTATCCGGGAATTATCCTAGAATAAGCTAGGGGTAAGTATAAACTTATAATAAAATAATATCGAAGTTAAGTCGATATCGGCTAGGTTTTAAGTTAAAATTATACTAATTTCTAGTCGATATAGCGCTTATCTTTACCTCCGCTCGTAGGCGTAGTACCTCTACTTCTAGTTAGGCTCCTACCCCTTCTCCTCCCGCTCTATTAATGCCTTATACGTCTCGATTCTCGACCCCGGCCCCCGCTACGCCGACCCCCGCCCCTCCCCCTATAACGCTATCGTCTACTCGGCGGCGTACTATAGTTCGGGGGATAGTCCATCGGGCTATCCCGTACTAATCTTATATTAGTAAATTATCGGAGTAGCCTCCTTCGATTAACGCGTATTAGGTATAAGCGTTAGCTAAGGTAAAGGCCTACTACCTATACGGGAAGGGGGGAAAGCGCTATAACGTAGTATAAACTCCTCCTCGAGTATATAGAACTTATAAGATCGTTAGTTAACTTCGAGGATATAGACCCTTATATCGGCTACATCCGCTATAACCGCCCTTACCGAGTTCGTTTTTATAAACTACTAGCTAAATAAGGCGTAGAAGGATAAGGTATATCTAATTTTACTTTAATATCTTATCGAACTCGATTCGAAGTTATACTAAACTTAAGCTAATATTATATAGTATTCGAATATAGCTCGTCCTACGCTAGATACTCGTCGGGATACTTATAATAGTTATACTTAATTTTTCTTTTATCTTTACTATTTTTCTTTTATTTTTCCTTTATCTTTTCCTTTATTTATATTTCCTTTTTACTTCCTATTCGAATATACCCGTTTTACGTATCCGAAAGTCTATAAATTCGTAAAATTAATATCGTAATTATTAATTAAAAACGTATCTTACGAAATAAGTATAGTCGAAACTAATTCGAACGGGAGTCGACTTTAGATTAAAGTTAAGTCGACTTCGAGCGTATATCGAAAGAGAATCGAAAAGAAATTAAGTCGAAATCGATAAAAACTCTAACTAAAACTAGAGAAAAGCCGATTCGAAGAAGCGAGTAAATAGTATTAACTTATAGTAGGTATTTACCGAGTACTATAGAACCGTCTTATCGAAATTAAACTAGATACTAGTAAAAGTATATCTAAAATTATCGAAAATAGCTATAGCTTCTAGGATCCTATAAAGTATATAACTTCTACTATTTAAACTATTCTTCTATTCCGGTAAAGTAGTATCGAGTCTAGTATTATACGACGAAAGCGTATAACTATTCCCGATACTAATTAGTATCGGTTAGGTATTTTTATCGCCCTACCGAATATAGCGGGTTAATACGCTATAACGTTTACGTATAGCTATACCTAGCGATCCTATATATACGTATAATATAATAGTAATATACCGATTAAATAACGGAGGGATAAAGTACCTTTATTAATAATAGTCCTCGCTAGGTATACTTTTACTTTAGTCCTAAATACTTATCTTCTCTATCTAACGTACGAACGAGACCTAATATTTATATACGAGATTCCCCTATTTCTATCCTTCGGAATCGAGTTAATATCGATCCGACTTTACGTCGGAATCGTAAGGAATTTATACCGATATTTAACTAGAGTTATATATAATACCGAGTATATAATTATACGGTATTATACGATATTATGCCTCCTGTCTAAGATTCCTACCGATCCGTCCAAGTCGTTATACGAGTATTTAGATAATAATAATAATAATAATAATAATAATAATAATAATAATAATAATAATAATAATAATAATAATAATAATAATAATAATAATAATAATAATAATAATAATAATAATAATAATAAGTATAAGTATAAGTATAAGACTATTATAGAATAGGGATTTATAAGGCTAATCCCCGCCCCTAATATAGGGTACTTAAATTAGCCGAACTACTTATACCTTTTAAAAATACTTCTTATACCCCCCTTATTACTATATATTATACTTACCTAGGATAACCGGGTTATTAACTAGTAAATACTTAGCCTTATTAAGTATATAGTATATTCTTTTAACTAAATTAATAAATAACTAGAGAAATAAGTAAAGGTAAATAAAAAATAGTCGAAGCGTAATAAGTAAATAGTAGAGTAGATTAAGACTCGCCTTTAGTAGATTAAAAAAGGGATAAACTAGATAATACTCTAGATAATAAATAATAATATACTTTTAGTATATATACCTAGTAATAAAAAAATCCCTAATTAGGAGCTTAATATTAATAAATACGTATTAAATTACCCCTTATTTAGGAATAAGCTAAAGACTATATACTAAGTAATTAAAAGATTATATAAGAATATAAGAAGGAATCTTAGGCTCCTAAGGGATATAATAGAATAAAAGGAGTAAATAGAGGTATAAAGGGGTATTAAAAGAATAATAAAGGGGTAAGAGGAAGGATAGGAGAGAAATAAGGGGGATAATAAGGAAAATAGTATAAAAGAGGGGGAGAGGGAGATAATAATAGGGAAAGGTAGGATAAAAAATAAGGTAGTAATAATAGAGGAAAGTAGCGAAGCTCTGCCTATAATACCCTTAGAAAAGGGTTAGGAAAAGGCTAAAAGGCTAATAAAAAAGTAGAAAATAGTAAAAAAGACTAGGGCTAGGATACTTAGGGTAGGGATACTAAAAAAGGGGTATAATTACCCCCTAAAAGGTTAATATAAAGAGTTATATAGGGGTTAAGGTAGTAAAAAAGGGATTAGGGGTTAAGTAGGTAAAGAGTATTTAATAATAGTAGAAAAGGTAAAAGCGATTTTAAGAAGGTTCCGAAACTTACCGCTTATATAATTCTAAGATAAGGTTAAACTAGCGTAAATATTATAAGGAGGAGAATTATTTAGTAAGGAGGCTAGTATAGGAAAAAAAAATATTCGGATAGTATAGTAAATAAGGTAAATATTAAAGTATAGGATAAATACTTTTACTTTTATATAATAAAAAGGGGTAGTTTTATAAGCTCTTATAATTACCCTAAGGTACTTAGCTTAAGTTTATATAAGGGCCTTAATAATAAGCCTATATAAGAATCCTCCTAGGGCTAATATACTAAAGAAGTAGGTAGAATTAAAAGTAATAATAGAGTATATAATTTTAATATATACTTCCCTTACTCTTATTAGGGTATAGCCCTAGGTAAAGGCTATAATCCTAATAAGGGTAAGGTATTAATACTTAAGCTTATTAATACGGAATTATTAGTATACTTATTATTAGAGTTTATAATAAAGCTAGATACTAAATATACGGGTAGATTAAATAGGCTAGATTTAATTTCCCCCGAGTCGGAGTTAAGTTATATTAGCCTATTTAGCGTATATAAAGTATATTAGCTTATTCTTAGCTAGCTAGAATATTATCTTATATTTAGTAGCCTATACTATATAAATCTACTAAGCCTAGTATAGTTAGCAGAGGATTTATACTCTATTTTATTTAATACTAAGGATATATATATTATTTATAAAGCTAATTATAAATAAATTAGGGATTTATACAAGTTATTAATAAAGGGATATTATATAAAGGAGGAAGAGTATTAGGGAGAATAAGGAATCTTAAAAAACTCTTTAGATAATTTAGAATAGGTTTAATATATAACTATTAAATCGGAAGTAGGAGGTATAGCCGGAAAGGTAAGAATAGAGAAAAGCGGTTATTTAAACTAGGAAGCTAAGGGTATTTATAATTATAAGGAGTTTATTATAGGAAATATAATTAAAAGTACTAATAAGGTCGAAAAATAAAAAGGATAAAATCCCTTTAATTACCTAATTAGCCCTTATTATCTTTATAATTATAAAAATAATTATATTATTAGACTTTTTCCTATAATTACCTATTTAGTTTATCTAGTAGAATACCTACTTCCTCTAATATAGTTATAAGCTAGTAGGCTAGAATAATTTTTAGGATTGTATTAATAGTATTAAAGAGCGAGATTAGGCGGTAGCCGCCTAGGGTATAATATATAATAGCCGATTTTCCAGACTTATAAAGGATAAAGATAATAGACTAATAATAGGAGGAGTAAAAGTATATAATATTAAGATAGCCCTAGAAAAGCTTTTAAAAAACGAAGATAAATAGCCGGTAATACTCTTTAAGAAATCTAATAAGAATCCTATTAGGGTTAATAGATTTTAAAAAAAGATAGAAAAAAAAACTTATAAATATCTTCAGAGGTAATTATTTAGTTAATAAAGAATTCCGGTTTAATAATAAGGGAGCTAAATAATAAAGCCTTAGTAGAAGGGTTAGGAAAAAACTTTTTAACAAGGAAGGTTGCCTTAGAAAAAAAGTAAGTCTTAAAGGGAGAGTTAGTATTCTATTAAAAGGAGGGAATATAAGTCGGTTCTAGGGGGGCCTAGTTTTAAAACTAGGCCTAATACTTAATAGCCTATAAGGAGGAGTTATTACCTAATATACTATTAAGAAAACCGTATTAAGTACTCCTTTAAGCCTAGTATATAGTAGTTTTTTATACTCTTACCGTATTCTAGTATTCTTATTAATAGGAATTTAATAGAAAGGCCCTTTAATAATAATAAAGCCTTTTAGCCTTAATAATAATCTCGGCCGTTTATTTATTCTACTAGGTTTACTATAAGCGGAAGGTATAGGTTTATAATAGGATTAATAATTATACTATCTCCTTAAAATAATAATAAAGAGTCTAGAAGGAGGCTTTAATCTCGGCCTTTATACTTATATAGTATTCTATAGGTCGGAGCCGATTTTTAGCCTTAGTATAAAAGAGGTTAGTATAAAAGGACTTTTAAATCCAAATAGGGGTATTATTAAACTAGGTATTAGTCTTAATATAAAGGACTTAGGGGATATAATTAAAGCCTATAAGGTTAGTATTATTAATATAAAAAGTATAATACCCTAAGGAGGCCTAGACTAGGTTAATAATACTAGTATACTTACCCTAGACTTCTTAAATAATCTCCCCTAAAGGTATAAGGAGTCTAAGCTAGAGCCGAATTATAACCTTTAAAAAATCGTTTATACTAAGGGAGGATTTTTCAAAAAAGTCCTAAGAGGGGTAATAGAGGTTAAAATCGCTAAGAATAAGGGAAAAAGCGGTATTAATAGTAGGTAAAAGGCTCTCTAGTTAGAATAGGGGGCTAGATTAAATAGTATTAAGGGCTAAGTAGACTAAGAGTATATAAAGTAGGGAGTTAAGGTAAAGGAGGATTCCTACTATATTAAGCCTAGTAATAGGTAATTAAAAACTAGGTAAAAGGTATTTATAAATAAAAACAAGGGCCTAGCCCTCTGTATAAATTAGCTTATAAGGGGTAAAGCCTAGTAATAATAAGCGGCTAAACTAGTCGAGTTATAATTCCTAAATATAAATTATATTATAATCTATAGGGCTATATAAAGATAAAATTATAAAATAATTATACTTTTATATATTTTAATAAAGGGTTTTAATCCTTATAACTAAGTAAAGGGGATAATTATCTATAATAAGTCTAACGTATAATTAAATACTAATTATCCTTATACTTTACTTACTAATTAATTATACTTTAGTACTAGTATAGAAGTAGGCTCTTAGTTAGATTATAATTAACTAGGTTAGGATTTCTTCTAAATAATAATTATAATAAATCTATTTCTATTTATAAAGGGGGTAGAGAAAGGTATTAAGGGGGATTAAAAGTATTAGGGGCGGAAAGGGTAGTTTTCCTATACTTAATCCTAGTAATATTATAATACGGGGTAATCGTAGGCCTAGAAGGGGTAATTCCCTTAGTAAAGAGTATAATATTTCGTTTTATTATCCGGTTTAGTAAAGTAGGTATTCTTTCTACCCTTATATAGTATAGCTCTATATAAGCTATATTTAGTCTTCTCTTTATAGTATACTATAATATAACTAAATTAAAAGTATTAATAGTATTATTAGGAGTATATAATATTATTATAGGGCTTTATATAGGTAATCTTAGTATTTATAACTAAGCTATTATAATATAGCCTATTCGTATTATTAATATTAATAATACGAATAATAAGGCTTATATAAATAATACCTTTAATACAAGGCTAGAGTATACGAACTCGGGTAATATTTACCTTATTAACCTCCCGAATAATTTTTAGGAGTTTATCCCTATCCCTAAGGGCGGTTATACTATAAACCCCCTTTATAATAATAGTATAAGACTTTTAATTCCGGATAATACCCTTATTAAAAGTAGTTAAAATCTAGTCGGATTATTCGGTAAATTTCTTATAATCGGGGTTAAAAATAATAATAATATCCTTATTAGGAAGCTAGCAAGCGGTTATAATAGCCTAGTACTTAAGTATATTATTAATAGTATATATAATCTCTTATAGGCTTAGTAGAAAGATATTTTTATTTTATATAATATCCTTACCTAAAATAATAACTTCGCGGTTATAATAGCTTAAAACTAGTTTAATTATAATTAGAGTACTTATTATAATTATATTAGCCTATATTTAAATAACCCCTAAGGGGGTAATTCTATTCGGTATAAGGGCTTTTTAGATAATTTTTAATACTATTACCTTTAATATTATAATATAATAAGAAGAAGCTTATTACCTATTTATTCGATATGACTAATAAACCTCTTTATAGCTTCTCTTTTATATACTTCCTTCCTCTAGAAGGATAGCCCTATACGTAGAGCTATCGGGCGAGGAGTCCGGGGGGGACCTAGGCGGAGGTATAAACCTTAATAGGGGAACCCTTAGACTTTAATAATCCTACTAAAACTAGCTAACGGGTTTATCCTCCTTTAATATTACTTCCTCTTCCGATAACCCTTTTGTAAATACGCTTTAGGCTCTAGATAATCCCTTCCTTAAGTCCGTTTTTAATAAACTCGCCTAAGTAGTTTCGTAGGATAGCTTTTATATTATATAGTTTATTATTAATACCCTTATTATAATACTTAGTACTTAGAGTTTAACCGTTTTATTAATAGACTCTATACTCTTTTCCGCTTCTTTTACCCGGGTTATTTAAAAGTCTATAAAAAAAGCTATTATAATTACTCTTTAGCCGAAGTCTATTTTTTCTAACTAGCTATTATAGGCTTTTATTCTTACTATTATTAAGGACCCTATAACTAGAAAGCTAATAAGAGTCCGCTTAGTCCCCGCTTAATATAACTACGAAATCCTTATTTCCTTAAAAAATATCCTTACCTTAAATAGTATTTTATCCCCCCCCCCTTTTACCCTTATTACTAAAGCGAATAAGGCTATTAATTTACTAGTAATTATAATAGCCTAGTACCTTCCGAATAATAATATTATTCTTATCTTTAATACTAATAAGAAGAGTCTTATAAACTAGGATAATTAGATTTAATATACTTTCGGGGCTAAGGTAATATACGTATACTATACTTTCGCTATTATTATTAAAGGAGTCTAAATAGAGTCTACCCTTTAGGATTATAATACCCTCCTTATTATTCTCTAAACTATTAATTATATTAATATTACTTACTTTAGGGCTATAAAGCCCTACGAAGGCCCTTAGGGAATCGCTCCTTAAATAAACCTTATCCTTAGGATTAATAGTATTATTAATATAAACCGACTCTATATAAATAGCCTTATTATCGATTTAGAGATTATTTATTATAAACCCTATAATAAGTCGGTATACCCTAAATAATACTATAATTATTTCTAGTATAATTATATTTCTAAATATTATTAAGAGGACCCTTATTATAAATATTATAAAGCTATCTTATACGATAATAGGGAAGGGTCCTACCCTATTAATAAAAGGGAGCGCTTATAATATTACCTTTTATATAATAAGGCCTATATTACCTAGGTATACGAGTACTTAGTCTTCCGCTAATAATAAAAAGGGTAAAAGCGAACTACTTACTATACTCCTAATACTTTTAAAAACCGCCTATAGCCTAATTACCCCCCCCTTATTATTTAACCCCCTTTATTAATACTAATAGTTTTATATAAGTCTCCTTATATAAGTAGCCCTATTAAGGCTCCCCTAGGGACCTTAACTAGGCCCTAAACCTTAACCTAGCCGGTTCTTAACCTTTAAACCCGATTAATATTACCTCCTTTTAGGACTTAACCCCGAGTTTAGCGCTATATAGGCTTTTATTAATATAAAGTACCCTAATAACTTAGGGTATTTTTACTCCCTATAGGGCCTTAACCGCCTATAGTACCTTTTCCTCTTAGAGAATATTTACCCCTTATAGGAACTCTAGTATAAGAAGTATAAGGGGAGGATAAGGAAGTTATAATAATAGGGGAGGCTTATCCTTTACCCTTTCCTATACTTAACTTACCCTTTTTATATAATTATTATTCTTTATACTTTTAATCTAGTTTTTATAAAGATTATAACCCTTATTTAGAATATTTAGTATATAAATTATCTTACTTACTTAGCCTTTTCCTCCTCTATTAGCTATAATATAATTATACTCTAGGAATTTTAACTCGATTAATATAAATACCTATTATTCCCTAGACTCGCCCCCTACTACCTTATTTAGAGTATAGGATAAGCTTTTCTTTATATTTATAAATAATATAATATATAGTCCTAGGATTTAGTCCTTATAAAGGATATTATTAGGATTTCCTTTTATAATAATCCTTATATTCTTTCCTTATATTCCCTACCCCTAGGTATTCTTATTAGCCTTATCCCCCTTTTATTTTAATTACTCCTTAATTACTCCTTAATTATTATCCTTAGGGATTTTAATTTATACTATTTTTTATAGGATTTTTATAACTAGACTTTACCCTATATTTATACCCTTTTTAATACTATATCCTTATTTAGCCTTAAACTCCTTACTCCCCCCTATAAGATTACCTAGGAAGTTTATAGCTATTATACTAGTATAATTAACCTTTTCTAGGCTTTCCCTTTTAGCCTTCCTATTTTCCTTAAACTTAACCTAAATTTTTATAGCTTTAATTATATATTATAGGCTACCTCCTTTTATATTACCCTCCCCTTAAAGTCTAAGCCCTCTTAATACTAGAAGTCTTTTAATACTAATATTCTCTTAGCGAAGGCTAAGAACCGCCTCCTTCCTTATTATATTCGCTCCTCTTTACCTAAAGAGATTAACTCCTTTATCGCCTAGTTTTATAGCGAATTAAAAGCTATAATAGCTATTATTATCCTATATTACCCTCGTATATTTAAACCCTATATAATCCCCTAATAGACTTTTAAGGTAATAAGTATAATAAGGTTTATTAAAAGAAGTTATTATTATTAGTATACGAACCCGATAAACTCTAATTAGAAGGATTATTAAAAAACGATATTTACCCTTAAAAGGTTTATTTATACTATTAAAAGGGATATATAAAGGGGTTTTTTTACTTTAGCTTTTTTTAATCCTTATATAATATAGTCTATAACCTAGTAAGTATACTTATATAATTAGGCTCCCCCTAAGCTAGCCTATATACTTCCCCTTATAGCCTTTTCCGATAATCCCCTTACCTTAGACTTTACTAGGAAAGTCTATTTCCTAAGTAATAAATTCTTCCTTTATCCCCTAATTACCCCCCTACTTTTAATACTAAATAACCCCTTCCCCTCCTTTAACGTTTTATTAATTATTATAAACTCTAATATTTATAAGGTACTCTATAGTATTTTTTTATAGAAATTAGTAGGCCTTAATAGTATTCTAGTTAGCTTCCTTTAAGGCTATAGCCCCCCCCTAGTTATTATCCTTATTAAACTCTTATAAGGTTATATTTCCTAGGCTTATTTCCCCTTTACTTATAAAGTCTTTAATATTTTTATTCTTTATAAATAGGGTAAATTACCTAAAGTCTACTAGACTCCGGAGGACTATAAGCTAATCTCCTTCCTAAATATAGTCGGTAAAATCCTAGAAATAATCCTTATAAAGCGTATTTCTATAATCGTAGAACTTTAGGGTATTCTATTTTTCGGTTAAATAAGTAACCGCCTTAGACGATTTATAAATAGTATACTACTTCTCCTTACTAAAATAGTTTAAACGATATAAAGCTTTTAGGGCTTAATCTCCCTCCTTATACTCGATATAATAGGGGCTTTTAACTATATTTTTTATTATAAGCTTATTTAGACTCTTAATTATTTTAGCTTTTTTCCTTAGATTTTAGCTTTTTTTTACTCCTACCTTATAGACTATTTATCCCGTATACGCGTTAATAGTATTCTCTTAAACCCTGTTTTTATTTTAAAAGGTATACCCTAGGGATCCCCCCTATTACCTATCCTCTTTATCCTTTATATTTCCTCCTTATACTAGTACTTTAAAAAGGTTATTAGGGTTATTCTAATAGGCTTTATTAATAATACGAATATTATTAATACTAATTATACCCTGGCTTAGGTTTAGGCTTAGTTTATTTAAGCCTAGGGTATTTACTAGGACTAGGTAATAGAGTATAAAATATCCTTTTAGCCTTTTAAAAGCGAGCTTCTTTACTTTATACGTACCTATTAAGCGAATACCTCTTTATTAATCCTTAATAAAGTATTAATCGCCTTTATTTAGGAGGCTTATATACTTAGTATATAAATATACTATAAGCTCTAATAAAAGGTATACCTCCGATAACTTTTATAAAAGCTATAAAAGTAATAGCTTATACTTATTAGTCTTATTACCTTAACCTAGGGCTTTACCCTTCCTCGTACTAAAGAGGTTTATACTAAGGTTATTCGCGCTATTATTACTTATAACTCCCTTTATTTTATCCTTCCTATTCTAACCGGGGGCTACCCTTTTAGCTAATTAATTAAGGAGTTAGTTAAGGTCTAGGCTTAATATCTACGTATTATTATTAGTATTTATTATACTATACCCGGTTACTATATAAAGATCGAGGTATACGTTCTCCTTTTAGATATTTACTTTACCTATTATTTTATATATACCTACTAGCTCCTTAAATCTCGTAGGTTTATTACTATTATTTACTTAGTTATTAGTCGGGTTACCTATTAATTCCGCCTATACTATAATTACTCCCCTATTACTCCCTATATTATCCTAAGGGATACTTAATAAGCCCTTACCTCCTAGGTAGGCTTTAATAGTATAGGGTCCTAATCCTATAAACTATTTAACCTTTATCTTTAAGATAAATAGTATAATTATTAGGAATTTAAAGAATAGCGCCTTAAGTAATATAATTAGTCCTATAACTATACTATAAACTCTTCCCCTTAGCTATATTTAGGCGCTCTCCTTATAAAGTATACTTTTTTTCTAAAGTTTTTTAATAGCCTTTTTACTTAACTCTATACTAGTAGAATTAGGCTTAATAGGTTCCTTTTTACTTATTATATCCCCTTTATACTATTACTTTTATATTTATATAGCTTAGGTAAAAATAAAATAGTTAAATATATTTTTTTATACTATTATTTTATAGCCTTATAATATACTCTTCTTCCTTATACTCTAATTACCCTTTTAAGGGACTAAGCGGACTTTATTTAAGTACTCTAGTATAAGTCCTATATTAGTCCCCTTATTAAGTAATTCTCCTCCTTATATTATTTATACTAATTTAACCTTATTATAAACTTATATAAATAATAAATACTAGAACCTTTTTAGAATTATTATTATTTTTTCTATTATTATTAAAAGCCCTTTTTACCTACTTAACCCTTAAATCCCCTTTATTATCTTAACTATTATATAAGCCCCCGTATTACTCTTTCTTCGGGGGGCGATTATACCCCCGTTTTTACGTTTTCGCCCTAGCCTCCTCCGCTATTTTCTACTTTTTCGCTAGCCTTCTAGTTTCCTCCTAGCCTTCCTTTAAAAGTACTATAGGCAAAGCCTTACTACTCCTTTCTATTATTATTACCTTACTCCTTATCCTTTCGATAATCGCCTTCTTTTCCCTTTCCCTTATACTATTTTTACTTTTATCCCCTTTATCCCCCTTATATTCCCCCTTTTACTCCTTAATTATTCTTTTAGTACCCTTTAACTCCTTTACCTACTTTTTATACTTTATTACCTCTTTTAAAAGCCTAAGGTCTTCCCTTACGTTCTCGTATAGCCTTTTAATTACCTAGTATAAGATCTTTAGCTTATTTCTAAATAGGGGGCGATTTAGGGTATATTTATCGATATTTAGCTCCTAATTAGGGGTCCCTTTATTATTAGGTATATATACTAAAAGTATATTACTACTTATTATTTAAAGTACCGATTAATTTACCCCTTTTTTAATCTATTAAAAGCGAGTTTTAATTCGTTTTATTACCTACTTATTACCCTTTAACTACTCCTTATTCGCCTTTACCTATTTCTTTAGCTATTTATTAATCTAGTTAAGGGAATATACTATATATTTAATAAGGCTAAGGATTTATTAATTAATAATCCTATTATCTTAAGTAGGAGTAATATAAGGCGGTAAAAGGGGTACTAGGAGTATATTTAAAGGGCGAAGGTAGTTTAGCTAGTTTAGGTATTTAGTATTAAGAGTAAGGATTAGCCTTATAAACCTATTATTCTATACTAGCCTTATAATTATACTTATTATTATTATAATTATTATTATTACTATTATTTAGGTAATTATAATAGGGGTTAGGTTAATAATCGTTTATATAAATAATAACTAAAAGCGTATACCCTTATTCTATTTAAGCTTTAGGATTTTATATAACTCCTTTATAAATTTTTAAAATTATTATACTATTAGCTTCCCCCGAATAAACCCCGCCTATATTATTTATCTTAATAGAGTTCTTAGCCCCTCCTTATTTAATAAAGGCTATTAATTCTACTACCTTTTAGGCAAGCTTTAAAGTTATTAACTACCTTTTATTAATACCTTTCTTACTCTCTACTTATTCTACTCCCTCTTCCTAGGCTAATCCTTACCTTTTTATAACCTAAGCGTTTTATAATATAATAATAATAATTAGCTAATTAAGTATTTATTCCTTTATTAGCCCTAGCTTCTTACCCTTTTACTATACTCTAGTTACTCTTCTTTTAATACTATTTACTTACTTTTTTAATCCTAATAAAAAAAGCCTTATTCGATTAAGTATAGGATATAGGGGCTATAGGGGATATTATATAGTTTATTAGGCTTTATTAGTTAAATATATATAATAAGGGGTAAGTTAACTATAGGGTATTCGTTAATTATATACTCCTTTATTATTATTCCTCCTATTACCCTTATAGTTATTTCCTCTTATAATAAATAGGGTAGGAAGTACTTATAAAAATAATAATAATAAAGGAAGAAGGAAAAGAGAAAAAAGGAAAGAATAATTAAGGTTTTTATACCCCCTTTTCTACTATACCTTATTACTTTTACTTACGTTAACTCCTAGATTAGGTTTTTTTTTCTCCGCCCCCTCCCTCCCCTCTCTCGCCTCCTACTTCTCTTTTACCCCCCCCCCCCCCCCCCTCCCTCTTTTTTCTTATATAATCTATAAGACTACTTAAGTAGATAGCTTATCTTATTATATACTCGTTTTCCCCTACCCTATAGCCCCCCCCTTAGGGGCTTAAGGCCTTATTTTCGCTCTACTATTAGGGGGTTTTACCCCTTTTAGGGATTTTTCCTACTTAGTATAATAATAAGGTTCTAGAAGCCCTTTAAGGCCCCTAGAGTAGATTTAAATAAATAAATAAATAAATACTATTACCTTAATAGATTTAATAATATTAGCTAAAAGGTAGATTAGAATAAGTCTAGGCTTAGCCCCTTTCTAAATATAAAGCTTTATACTAAGTATATTAATAATCGCCTAGACTTAATAAAAGAGATTTTAGGGTATTACCCCTATAAGCGTATTATATACCTCTTTAAGAACTATATTAGATAGAACCTATAATAGCCCCTTTTCGGATACGTTAACTTTATAGTCTTTATTAAACTACCCTTAACTAGCCTATAAATACTAGGTAGACTAGCTTAGGCCTATTATGCCTTTATTAATTATTATCGGGGCTCCCTCTACCCCGATTAGCGCCCCCCCTTCCCCCGTAGAGGATATAAATTACCTTAGAAAGATAAAATCGCGATTATAAGAGAGAAAATAGCTAATAATAGGTCCTTCGCCTATTATATATAAAGTTTAAAAGTAAGGTATTAATCTTATCCTTATTTAATATTTCGAAGGGTTTATCGAGTATAATAATAATACCTTATTTCCTAAATTAAATAATTTATACCTAGTTCTCCTTCTCTATTATTATAAGAAATACTTTATATAAATCCTTATTTTTAGAGCTTAATAAGGGAATTTAAAAACAGTGTTTAAGTATAGTATTATCCGAATATTTTATTTAAATATATAGTTTAACGTATATTATATAAAGGTAAGTCGGGCTAGCTAGAAGGTTAAGGATAATATTTTAGCTATTAGAGCTTAAAATCCGGAAAGGCTTATATTATTTATCTTTTTTATACTAAATAAGAGCTTTACTCTATAATAAAAGGGGGAGGATATTATATAAAATTAGGCTATTTTTATAGAAAGTATATATAAGATTTCTAACTAGGCTTTAAGCTTATATACTTATTATATTACTTATTAGATTATTTTAGCCCTTATTATAATATTTAGTACTAGTAAGGAATCGTATAATATCCTAAGGTAAGCTTTAAAAACAAGGAGTATAAAAATAAGATTATTAGGTCTAGCGGTATTATTAATAGCCTTAATAATTATTTATAGGATTATTATATTATTAGTTTTAGAATTAATTTCTTATTATAGTATTTTATACGCCTATTAAAAGGGGGTATATATATATTCAACTTTATTAATAGCCTAATAGGCTTTAATAGGAACTTCTTTATAAATAGTACTAATAATCTTTATATTTATATAAAATTCTATAGATAAGACGTTAATACTTATATTATATAAAATAAAGTTTAGTAATCCTTAGTATATATAAATCTAATATTAATATAGGGTATTCTATATATTTATTATTAATTTCCTTTATATAAATACAATTATTTAAAAGAATATTACTTTATTAATAATATATAATACCGGCTTACTATTAATATAGAAAATATTAATAATAAGTAAATAATTAAAGTTATAATTAATTTAATTAAAAACTTAAAACGGTAAGGCTTACTATTATACGATTAGTATTAATAGTATAATTATTTAATCGAGTCGAGTATAATAAAGGTAATATTAAAAAAACCTACCTTTTAAAGAAGATTATATAATTATTAAATTTAGGGGTAGCTAAAGTATTAATAGAGGTATATAAGTTTCTTCTTAGTATAATATAATACTATTTCTTACTTAAAGATATTAAAAAATAAATACCCTTATTTTCTAATAACCGGAATAATTTTACTATTATATTATATAATAATATCTTTAGTATTATTATAAAAGCTTATAGTCTACTTACGTTTTTAAAATAAAATAAAAAGAGTATAATTATATCTAAAATATTAATAAAGAACCTTATTAAAGGGGTTTTATATAATTATTATACTAATTAATTAAACGGGTATAAAAAAGCTAAATAATCCAAAATTCGTATAATAAGTTTAATTAATTATTATATAAGAATACTCGCGAATATATACTTTTACTTAAGGCTTATTAATAGTTAATATTTTACTAACCCTAGTATTTTATAGTTTATTTTAGTATATTACCTAATATAGGAAATCGCCTATATAAGTAATAACTAAGGGCGTATACCCCTATCCTACTCTAGTTTTATAATCTCGTATAGCTCCCTTATAAGCTTTCGAAACTATTACTCTATTAGCTCTCCCCGTATAAACCCCGTATACGCTACTTACCTTAGGCGAGTTCTTAAACCCTTTATACTTAATAAAGGCTATTAATTCCGCCGCCTTCTAGGCTAATTCCGGAATTATTAACTATTATTTATTAGCTCCTTTTTTACTCCCCGCCTATACTACTCCCCTTTTTAGGTTAATCCTTACCTTCTTATAATACTAGCGCGCTATAATATATTAGTAGTAATTAGCTAATTAAATACCTATTCCTTATTAGCTCTAGCTCCTTACCCCTTAACTAGACTCTAGTCGCTCTTTTACTACCGCCGCTTACTTATTCTTTTAATCCTAATAAAAAGAGTCTTACTCGATTAAGCGCGAGATATATAAGCTATAGGGTATATTATATAGTTTATTAGGCTTTACTAGCTAAGTATATATAAAAAGGGGTAAATTAATTATAGAATACTTATTAATTATATATTCTTCTAATATTATTCCTTCTATTACCCTTATAATTACCTTTTCTTATAATAAATAGGGTAGGAAGTACTTATAAAAATAATAATAATAAAAGAAAAGGAAAAGAGAGAGGAGGGAGGAGTAATCGAGGTTTTTATACCCCCTTTTCTACTATACCTTACCGTCTTTATTTACGTTAACTCCTAGATTAGGTCTTTTTTTCTCCGCTCCCTCCCCCCTTTCTCCCTTTACTCTCTTCTCTTTTACCCCCCTACTCCCCTTTTTTCTTATATAATCTATAAGACTACCTAAGTAGATAGCTTATCTTATTATACGTTCGTTTTCCCCTACCCTATAGCCCCCCCTTAGGGGCCTAGGGCCCTACTTTCGCTCTATTATTAGGGGGTTTTACCCCTTCTAGGGATTTTTCCTACTTAGTATAATAATAAGGTTTTAAAAGCCCTTTATAACCCCTAAAGTAGATTTAAATAAATAAATAAATAAATCTAATAGAAATCTTATAAGAGGAATTACTTCGTTAGTTTATTTAGTATATCTAGGTAATAGATATTATCCTTTATAAATTAGTATATATAAGTAATAATAATAATAAAAATAATAGTATTATTATTTATTAAATTATTATTATTATCGGGTTCCTAGTCTTTATTATCTAATCGTATAAATATACTTTTATTAGTAATACCTTTATACGATTAAATAAAGGTATTAAATTTATTATTTATAAGAGGCTTTTAGCCGACTTTATCCTTTATTATAAGGAATTATTTCCTAGCTCGTTTTATATTATCCGAATTATAATTTGTTAATTAATATTCTTATTCTTTATATACGAAGTATTATTTATTCGTATAAGGCGGAAACTTATATAGTATTTATAAGTAGGGGTATTATTAAAAAAATCCTCGGTAGTTTAATTATCCTGAATTTATATAAAGCTTATTATTATTAATATAATAGTAATCTATATAGAATTAGCTAATACTTTAATCTATAGTAATTATAAATAAGGAGTAAAGTTAGTCGATAAATAATTCGTATAATAAGTCCTAAAATATTATAACCGATTTAAATTCTAGTATACTATAGTAAGCTTATATAATAATAATAAAAAGTTATTTTTTACCTTTGTATCCTATTTCGAATACCTATTATATAAGTTATAGTTTATTAAGGAGTATATTAAGAGTTTTTATTATTATTCTCTTTAGTTTTTCCTAATATATAATATTAAAAAAAGAGTCTTTTAGTTAGTCTAGTATAAAGAGTAATTTATACGAGTATTAAAATAATTATTAAGGAGAGTATAGATTCTATTTTATTATTTATCTATAGTTATAAAATAAAGATATTAATTTTATACCTTATTTAAGAGAATATTAGGAAAAATAGTATAGAATTTAATCTTTAATAATACTAATTTAGAAATAATAATTAATAAAAATCTATATTTTATTAATTAGTATATTATATAGTTTACCTATATAATCCTAATACTTTTATTATTCTTTTAAAAAGTAATAACTTTATTAGGAATAATAAGGCTATTTATAACTTAGCGTATTAATAAGAAGGAGTAGACTTATATAATACTAAAAAATAATCTAATAACCGATAGAAGTCTAGTAGGGGGTATTAGGGGTAGTATAAAAGGTATAATTAACTTATAATATCTTATATAAGTCGGTTAATCTTAGTAAGATAAGGTTATACGAGTTTAATAAGATTATTATAGTAGAAAACTTAACTCGGGTTCTAGAATATATAACTTAACCTTTAGTATTTAAATCGTATAAGGTTATTAATTTAGTCTAGCTAAATCGGGTAATTTATATTATATTAAAGATTAGTATACCGAGTAAAAGTCCAGATTAGCGGTTAGGTTATAAATTAATCTAAGAGTAGAAGTATTATCTAATACTAGTATTATTAGGGATTATATAAAATATTATATAATAATCCTATTACCTATAAGTAGAATATTTTATATAATAATAGGTTAAGTTAATTCTTTAAGAAAGGTATAATAAACCTAAATTATCTAATAATAAGTCTATTCTTATACTTTAAACTAAATATATTATATAAAATTATAATTATAAAGATTAAAGTAGATAATATTATATATAAGTTATATAATAAATATTATTAATTTGATTCTTCCTAAGGTTAATTCGAGGTTTAGTTATAAATCCTAGAATTCTAATAATATAGCCTAGGTTTAAACTTAGGGGGAGAAGAAAAAGAAGAAAAAGAAGAAAAAGAAGAAAAAGAAGAAAAAGAAGAAAAAGAAGAAAAAGAAGAAAAAGAAGAAAAAGAAGAAAAAGAAGAAAAAGAAGAAAAAGAAGAA
>PDHP01000336.1:0-20203 GCA_003339455.1 Ophiocordyceps camponoti-leonardi (nom. inval.)
TATAGTATATATAGTATATATAGTATATATAGTATATATAGTATATATAGTATATATAGTATATATAGTATATATAGTATATATAGTATATATAGTATATATAGTATATATAGTAGGTATCGTAGGTATTATAGGCATTTTTATATAGTATATATAGTATATATAGTATATATAGCTAAATAGGTATAATAGTTAAGTTCTAGGAAGGGGGGGTTTTACCTAGATTATTTATACTTATATAAGTCGATTTTACGATTTTCTTATATAAAGTAGTCGTATTTTTAATAAAAGTTAGTAGGTAAGGCTAGCTCTATATACGCAAACCCCGGATATACCTATAGGTATTATAAGGGGAGGGCGATTATAGTTAACCCCGGTAGGATTATTATAATAATAGTAGAAGTAAATACCCTAAAGTAATCGTTATTAGTAGGATTATAATAATAGCGGTAGAGGTAAATACCCTAAAGTAGTTATTATTAGTAGGATTACGATAGCGGTAGTAGAGGTAAATACCCTAAAGTAGTTATTATTAGTAGGATTATAATAATAGCGGTAGAGGTAAATACCCTAAAGTAGTTATTATTAATAGGATTATAATAGCGGTAATAAAAGTAAATACCCTAAAATAATTATTATTAATAGTATTATTATAATAATAATACCTATATATATACTAAAATACTATTTACTAAAGGGAAAAGGGTCTTACTTAAATCGTCTATACCCGTATAAGTCGATTTTAGAAATTTATTATATAAAAACGCGATTTTTCTAATAAAAAGCGGCGGCTAAGGCGGTACCTACGTATACGGCCCCTGGATACGCCCGGAGGTACTATAAGGGGGTACTAATCTTAGGCCTCCGAGTCCTTATAAGTCTAGTAGGTTTATTATAGTAATAGAGTACTATATAATAAAGCTATTATAATCGTTAAATTAGTAGGTTAGTATTATAATAATAGAGTACTATATAATAAAGCTATCGTAATCGTTAGGTTAATAGGTTAGTATTATAATAGTAGAGTATTATATAGTAAAGCTATTATAATTATTAGGTTAATAGGTTAGTATTATAGTAGTAGAGTATTATATAGTAAAGCTATTATAATTATTCGGATCTATAAGTTAGTATTATAATAATAGTATTTATACTAAAGCTATTATAACTAAGTATAATAGTAGGTTCTTTATTAATAGGTTAATTCTATAATAATAAAGTACTATATACTAAAGCTATTATAATTAGTCGATTCTATAGGTTAGTATTATAATAATAGTATTTATACTAAAGCTATTATAATTAAGTATAATAGTAGGTTCTTTATTAGTAGGTTAGTATTATAATAATAAAGTACTATATATTAAAGCTATCGTAATCGGTTAATTCTATAGGTTATTATCGTAGTAGTAGTATTTATACTAAAGCTATTATAATTAAGTATAATAATAAGTTCTTTATTAGTAGGTTCCTCGCGGTAGTAGAGTATTATACTCTAAAACTATCGCAGGTATATAAGAAGGAGGTCGGTATTAGGGGAAGGTTATTAATAACTTAAATCCTTACGCTAACCTTATTCTATAACTATTACTATATAATACTATTATACTTATCCTATACTAGTCCGTATATTTAAACGCTATTCCGATTAGACTTTATAAGCTATAGTTCTTAATATACATAATAATCGGATAGTATATAAGCCCCGGGATTTAAATAGCTTTATTAACCGGTAAATAGTATATTAATACCCCTAGTATCGGAGGTCTTTTAAAGACTAATCGCTTTTATATAATTACGTATATATTAAGTAGTAATATTAATATCTAGAATATAAACGTATATACTACCTATTTATATATATCGTAGGGTTAGAGCCCTACTACTCTAGGACCGGGATCCGCAGACCCTATAGGGGATCTACGGTATCCTATAGAGCGGAGCGCGCCTTTAGCCTATAACTATATTTATACTCGACTCTCTTTCTTACTATAATCTACTCCCTTATCCGCTCTCTCTCCCTTCCTTATACGATTAACCTAAGCTTCGACCCGAATATCTAAACGCTTATTATTAATTAAATAGTATAGCGCGTTATTTACTATAGCCTTTATTAAGGCGTTAATAGGGTTATTATAGCTATTAATCTACCGAATCTCCTTAATCTTCCTCCTTTCGTATAACTACTATAGGGCTAATAAATTAATTATTAGCTATTTTTCTATTATTATACCTATTTTAACTAAGTACTCGTATAATAAATATAAGTCTATATAAACGATAATTAACGGTAGTAGGAGGTATAAACGGGAGGTAATATAAGCGAGGTTATAATATAAGGCAAAGCTAGTATTAAAGCTAGTTATAAGATTATAGATTTCGGAGGCTAAAATACTTCTTATAATTCTTTTATACTTAGTAGAACTCTAATATAATATATTCCCCTATATCGTAAAATAGCTACTATTAATTATATTAATCCTCTCCTCCTCTATAAGGATAACTAAGTACCTAATCTACGAACTTAGGTCCCTATTATTTATAAATAAGCTATTCGAGAAAATAAAGACTTTAGTATATATAAGGTCTAAAGGGATATATATTAGTCTATAAGTTAAATACTCTATTTATTACCTAATATAATAATTTAATACTTTAAAGTCTATAAAGCCCGGTTTTTATACCTATACTATAATAAAAAGGTTATAGGTAGCTTTAGGCTAATAAATACTTATAATATAGGTACTATAGGTATACTAACGAATATAGCCTACTATTATATTTTTATTATCGGGGTTAATAATAATAAGCTTTTCTCTTTATCCCTTTTAACTAATAAGGAGTATACTATTATCGAGGAATTAGATTTAATAACTATTAAAATCCTCCTACTAACCTTTATATAAGGCTTTCCTAGGCTTAGCTATTATATTAGCCTTACCTAGTTCCGCCTCCTCCGCTATAAGGAAGTCTATTATTACGATAAACCTAGTATTATCTATTTATAGAGCGTATATTATAAAATACCCTATAATACCCGTTTTATCCTTTATTATAACTAGAAGATATAGGTTATATAATAGAGTTATCTAAAGGTTCTTATAAAAATATCCCTAATACGTTTTAAACTAGTATACTTTAGTCTCTATAATATTATATAATAGCTTAATAATTTAAAAGAGTATCCCCTAGGGAAACTTCTTTTTAAGCTTATATAATAATTCGGTAATAATATAGTATTATAGGGGGGTTTTTGACTATAGGTAGGCTTATATAATATCCTAGAATATAAGTATTATTCTTATTCTTCGGAATAATAGGGTAAGAGTAAAAAGAAATCGCTAACTATTATATTAAATTATAAGGGATTAAGTTAATAAAAGCTCTTTCTTATAGTTATTATAGCCCTAGATAACTAAACGTAATTTTTTATAAGGTTTATTAGTCCTAATTCCTTTAATCTCGCGGATTAAGTATATACGAAAAATACGGGTAGGGTAATTATCTATATCGAGGGTAATCGGTATAATAATTCCTATATCTAAGAGAGTAATAATCTTAACCTCGTTAGATTTCTTAAAAGGGCTACTAGGAGTTATAATCTAGTTATTATCTCGGAGGCAGAGGTAAAGCTTTATAGCCGCTTTCTTATATTCTATTATTAATATAATAGCGGGGGGCTTTAAATCTAAAGAGGGTTAATATAGGATAATAATAATAAGCTTCTATAGGAACTTTATATATATAAAGGTAAGAACCGGATTTATACGTATAGGAGTCGTATTTATATAAGTAGACGGAGTAGGATTCTTATCTATTAGGTAGGTTTTAAGGTAGGGCTTTATATATATAACCTTAAAAGAACTCGTACCTTATAATATCTTAAAAAATACCTTTTTACTATTAGTTTAAAGAATATAGTATAGTTTATACTAGCCCTTTTTCTTATAATATACGAGTACTAGGGAATTAAAATATAATTATACTAGGAGAAGTACTATAGTATTCGTATCTCCCGATTATAGTATAATAATAACCTTATATAATACTATAGTACTCTATACTACCTTTAGCGCCTTTATAGCCGTATATATATATTCTACCGTAGATTATAAGGGTACTAAGTTTATTATAAGCCTAGGATACGTACTAAAAATAAGGAGGGTTAGTACGAGTTTATCTAGGCTAGTAGTATTATTAATCGCTTTAATAACTACCTATAGTATATTCTCCCGGGAGACTCCTCTTATCTTATCCTTTAGAATCTCGTATATATATTAAAAGGGATTATAATACTATTCTACTTTATTAATACTCTAGTAGGCTTTAATAAGTACTTATCGGTAGGTAATCCTATATAATTATACTTCCGCCTAAAAGTCTTATATAATAAAGTTAATCCCTATATTGTATACAAGGAAGTCTAGAAGTCCTAGGTATATATTAATCTAATATATTTTAAGGGCCTATTATACTTATTCTACTAAGTTATTTTTAAGGAATCGTACCGCTTAAAAGGAGGTAATAGTATTTATAAGGTAAAGAATATTATACCTATTTAAGTAAAGGATATTTATAATAATCTTATAATTAAAATTATAATCGTTATAAAGGGAGAACTTAAAATAGTATAATACTAAGCCTTTAACTTAATAGTAATAGTATACTTCGTAGATCTCCTTTAAAGCTTTATACGAAACCTTATAGCTAGTATTATTTAGAATATTATATAGGCGTTAAACTAATAAATACCTAAAACGTTAATATAGTCGGTATATCTTAATATTAGTAAGGAAAACGGTTATACTAGGCTAATAATAACTTAGGAAGAACTAAGGATACCCTTAGTAGAAGACTATAAGTACCTTATTACTATTCTAAAGTACTATATAACCCTATAGAATATTAAAATAATATCTAAGGTATTATATATCCTAGAAATATATAAGAAACGGGGTCTTAGTCTTAAGGATATAGAATTTAATCCTACTAATAGGGGTCTTAAGCTATACTAACCCGAGAGAGGTAATCGGAGGCTTATCGCTAAAGGATATTTTTATAATACCTCGGGTTACCTCGTTAAAATATACGTTAGGTTATTCTCTTTATAAGGCTAAGAACTAAGGCTTACTTATAATCGAATTCTATATAGTACTAATATTAGGGATAATACCCTAGAATACCTAGGAGGAGTATCTCTCGAGGGTATAAATAACTATTAAATCGGGTATATTAGCGTTATTAGCATATATAGGAGTATAGTTAGCTATTATAATAATACGGAGGTTTATAATATTTATAATTATAGGTATTTAAAGACTATAATAGGTCGCTTTATCGTAGAGAAAAAAAGCTATAGAGGTTTATTATTTATTATTATTATTATTATCGCTATTATTATTATTAATCTTAGCGGGGTATTTATTATTCTTAAATTTATCTCCTTTATAATCGGTAAGGAAGGCGGAAAACTACTTCTAGCCTATAGATTTACTATTATACGCCTACTAGCTTTTAAACCTCGTATACGCCTACTTTCTCTCTTCGGGCGTATACTTATATAAGTAATAGCCTTATTTCCTATAAATATAATAGCGTTTATTTATCGGTATATATACGGGCTAAGCCTAATATTATTAATTCGGTCTTCTACTAGTACTATTAAACTTCCTATCTGTTAAAAATATCCCTAGGGCTTTTTTAAAATCGAGAAAAGTATATAAATCCCTATAGAATTCTTCGAAGTTAATCGAGGACTTAAAAAGTATTATCTTAAATATAGGCTCTCCCTAGTAAGCTCTTTTTATTATAAGGAGTAAATCTTTATTATCGTTTTTATCGCTAAATAGGGTATATTAATAATAGTATAACTTAATTATAAGGAGGTTAAGAACTTAGATTCGGGTTTTATTAGGGTTCTTACTCTAAATCCTACTAAATAAAATATTAAACTAGTTATTATTATAAATCTCCTTATTATACCTAGTATAAAAATACTCTTATAGTATATAGTATTACTCGGAGAATAAGAAAGTATATTTCTATCGTATAATAAGAAGATAAAATTACTATACCTTACCCTTAAGAATATACGGGAAAATAGTATAGAATTCGCTTAATATAATATTAAGGGTATAATACGTATTTATAAACTATAATACCTTATTATCGAGGAGGTTATACGCTTAGTAGGTAAAGTTCTACTCCTTATTCTAGAGTTTAATAAAGCTAATAGCTTTAAAGGTATTAATTTATATAGGCTATATAAATATAGGTAGAAGGTTATAGTTAAAATCGTAATTATTATTCTACTATTTATTATTAGGTTTTATAAGTATAAATCCGGGGTTATAATCGAATTTAATAATACTCCTAGTTAGTATATAGCGCCTCGAGGTAAATAGTATTTATACCTACTTCGGTAGACTCGCTAAGGTCGGTTTATCGGGTTAAAGTAGTCTCCTTATAGGGTTATATCTAAGGGTAAGTAGATATCCTAAACGTCCTCGGGTTTTATAATTATACTATTACTTTTACTATTCCTCGAGTATACTATTATAAATAGGGTCTTCGGAATTAGCGATCTAGGTATACTAGCGTATTTTACTAGGTATAGGGAGCGTTATTATTAGTATAGGGGGTTATAGGAAAAGTAATAATAACTAGGGTACTTTATATATTTCTATTTATTTAAGTAATCGCTATTAGCGCTTATATACCTAATAATATAGGGATAGCTTTACTATAAGAAGCTTTTATATATCCTATACTAGAAATCTCTTTACCTTTTATAGCTAAACGAGTAAGGGGATAATTCGGCTTCTCCTTAATCCTATATATATACCCCGGTATTTAAAAAAGTAGTATAAGGTATAATAAAGCTTATTATTAGTATTTTCGAAAATAGTCGTATCCTAGCCCTTAAAATCGTAAATATATATCTCCTATAGGAGGGCTTTATCCTCCCTTATCTTCTTATTCTAATTATACCTAAATAGTTAGCCTAGTATAAACGAGTTTAATTCCCTTAGCTTAGCCGTTTATAGGTTAATCGTATTCTTAAAAATAATCCTTTTATCGAATTCTATAATTATAAGGTTAAGCTCGAAAAGCTCTAATATATATTCTACCGAATAGCCTATCCGCTTAAGAAGAAATATTATAGTAGATATTTTACTTCCTATTTTACTCCTTAGTACTAGTCCTACTTCCTCCTATATTATAATAATAGTATAATAATAGTACTAATAGGAGAAAGACCTACTTATTAGCGTTTTTAGTCTACTTATAATTAATTAGGCGGGAAGTATAATTTATTATAACCTATCCTATTCTAATAGTCTAGGGTTATATATTATTAGACTATTCTAATAATACTAACGTATAGCCCTTTATTAAAATAAGGGAGGTAAGTATAGTATTTTATACCTAGATAAAGTCTTTCCTAGCTATTTTACTATTCTATACCTATAGAAAGACTAATTAGTATTAAAGGTCTTTTAAAAACTAATCGCTTTTATATAATTACGTATATATTAAGTAGTAATATTAATATCTAGAATATAAACGTATATACTACCTATTTATACGTATAGTAGGGTTAAGGCCCCGCTACCCTAGGACCGGGATCCGCGGACCCCATAGGGGATCCGTAGTATCCTATAGAGCGGAGCGCGCCTTTAGCCTACGACTATATTCATACCTAGGCTAGGGTCCGAAATTATAGGAGTAGGCTACCCTACCCTATTCTAAAGGGCCCTATTCCTAAGCTTAATTAAAATAAGGCCTAGGAGTATAAGGGTTAATTACGTTTTATTAATACTATTATAGTAAAGGTAAGCGGCGAGTAATCTTATAAAAGGGATACCTTTATATAGGTTACCGATAAAGTACTATAGGTATTCGGATTAAGATAGGCTTAGAAATCGCTTTAAAAAAATATCCTTAGGGGAGGTAATTATTATAGCTTTAGCTATAAACGTCGAAAGAAAGGTAGCTTTAGTATATTAACCCTATAAAACGTAGATAGTAAATAGTACTAGTATATACTAATACTAATACTTAAAACGCGGGCTTACTAAAGTAATATCCTTAATACGCCCTTATAATAGTATAAGGAGATATTTTTTATAATAATATATTAATAAGTATATAAGTATTAAAGTATATAATAAATAATAGTAGGAATAAAAGCCTAAAGAAGTAAAGGGTAATAATAATAATAGGGGTAAAGGACCTTAGAGAAGTAGAGAATACTAGAAATAATAGAAGTATAAGGCCTTAGAGAACTAAAAGGTAATAAAGATAGTAGAAATAAAGGGTACTAAAGATAATAGAATCTAGAGGGCTAGCCTAAAGAAATAGAGGGTACTAGAAATAGTAAAGGCAAAGGGTACTAAAGATAGTAAAGGTAAAGGGCTAGCCTAAAGAAATAAAGGGTACTAGAGATAGTAAAGGTAGAGGGCTAGCCTAGAGAAATAAAGGGTACTAGAGACGGTAAAGGCAAAGGGCTAGCCTAGAGAAATAGAGGGTACTAGAGATAGTAGAATCTAAAGGGCTAGCCTAAAGAAATAAAAGGTAATAGAAATAGTAGAATCTAGAGGGCTAGCCTAGAGAAATAAAAGGTAATAAAGATAATAGAGTCTAAAGGGCTAGCCCGAAGAAATAAAGGGTACTAGAGACGGTAGAGGCAAAGGGCCAGCCTAGAGAAATAGAGGGTACTAGAAATAGTAGAGGCAGAGAGTACTAAAGATAGTAGAATCTAGAGGGCTAGCCTAGAGAAATAAAGGGTACCGGAAATAGTAGAGGCAGAGGGCCGGCCTAGAAAAACAAAGGGTACCGGAAACGGTAGAGGTAAAGGGCTAGCCTAGAGAAATAGAGGGTACTAGAGATAGTAGAATCTAGAGGGCTAGCCTAAAGAAATAGAAGGTAATAAAGATAATAGAATCTAGAAGGCTAGCCTAGAGAAATAGAAGATAATAAAGATAATAGAGTCTAAAGGGCTAGCCCGAAGAAATAAAGGGTACTAAAAACGGTAGAGGTAAAGGGCTAGCCTAGAGAAATAAAGGGTACTAGAGACGGTAAAGGTAAAGGGCTAGCCTAGAGAAATAAAGGGTACCGGAGATAGTAGAGGTAGAGGGCTAGCTTAGAGAAATAGAAGGTAATAAAAATAATAGAGTCTAAAGGGCTAGCCCGAAGAAATAAAGGGTACTAAAGATAGTAGGGTCTAAGGCTAGCCTAGAGAAGTTATTTACCTCCGCCTCCTTCCCCTAAAAGCGGTAGGTACTAAGGGCTAGCCTAGAGGAGTCGTTAACCTTCGCCTCCTTCCCCTAAAGGCGGTAGGGATTAAGGGCTAGCCTAGAGGAGTCGTCTACCTCCGCCTCCTTTCCCTAGCTACTCCTTATTGAATAAAATACTAATATCGTAATTAGACTAAATAGCTAGTAGCTAGTAGATTAATAAGGGCTACCCTAAAGAAATAGAGGGTAAAAGTTAGTAAGATATCGAGTACTACTTTAATTATAGGAAGATAGTAAGGATTAAGAACTAGCCCGAAAAAATAAAGAAAAAGGGATAATAAATATCGAAGGCTAGCTAATAATAAGCTTAATAAAACTCTTCTTTATTAATAGGATAGGCTTTAGGATTCGATAATAGTACTAAATACTACTAGTTTTAAGCTTTATATAGCCTTACTCCTTTAACTAGTTTAACCTACGGGTTTAACCTATAGATAAAATCTATTTATAATAAGCCTATACTATCGATTATACTAGAAATATTAAGGTAATAATATTTAGCCTTTTAAGTTATATTAGCTAATATAGCCTTAGCCTCTTTTAAGTTATCCCTTTTTATTACTTTCTTATACTTATTTATCGCCTTAAAGGAAAAGTACGAAAACTCTAGTATAATAGCCTAGATAAGCCTAAAACGTAATTCTAGTAAGGTATAAATAATAGTTAACGGTAAGGCCTATATATCGAAGGCCCTAAACTATAGGTAATAGTCTATACTAGTAGACGAATAAATAAGTAAAAGTATATAATTAATAAAAGTATTAGCTTTTATTTCGTATTAAATACTTTCGTTATAGTATTTCGTATTAAGGTAGGTAGAGTCTAGGGCGTATTCTACTTCCGCCTCTCTAAGGGGATTATATATAGCGAAGTAAAGAACTATATTATTCGCTTCGCCTACGCTTTCGTACCCCCGGAGAGAAAGGCTATTCTATCGGTTTTATTTAAACTAAGGCTTTTATAGCCTATCGAAGACGAAAATTAGTTATATAAGGGTACTAAATAATTATATAAGGTAATAAAATAGTATATAAATTTTAACTCCTTTCCTAAGAATATCCTTTTAAAAACTAAGTAAAAGACTCTTTAGTTAAAATACCCTATTAAATAATAAGTTAAAAATAGCCTAGTAAAACTAAAGTAAAGGTTTTTATAATAGGATTTAGGGTACTATTTACCCTAAAATTATTTATACTAATAGAGTTATCGTTTTACTAGTTATAAAACGGGAGCTAATACTAGAAATCTTTATAATAAATATATAATAAATAATAGTAATTCCTAAAAATAAGCTTAATAAAACTCTTCTTTATTAATAGGATAGGCTTTAGGATTCGATAATAGTACTAAATACTACTAGTTTTAAGCTTTATATAGCCTTACTCCTTTAACTAGTTTAACCTACGGGTTTAACCTATAGATAAAATCTATTTATAATAAGCCTATACTATCGATTATACTAGAAATATTAAGGTAATAATATTTAGCCTTTTAAGTTATATTAGCTAATATAGCCTTAGCCTCTTTTAAGTTATCCCTTTTTATTACTTTCTTATACTTATTTATCGCCTTAAAGGAAAAGTACGAAAACTCTAGTATAATAGCCTAGATAAGCCTAAAACGTAATTCTAATAAGGTATAAATAATAGTTAACGGTAAGGCCTATATATCGAAGGCCCTAAACTATAGGTAATAGTCTATACTAGTAGACGAATAAATAAGTAAAAGTATATAATTAATAAAAGTATTAGCTTTTATTTCGTATTAAATACTTTCGTTATAGTATTTCGTATTAAGGTAGGTAGAGTCTAGGGCGTATTCTACTTCCGCCTCTCTAAGGGGATTATATATAGCGAAGTAAAGAACTATATTATTCGCTTCGCCTACGCTTTCGTACCCCCGGAGAGAAAGGCTATTCTATCGGTTTTATTTAAACTAAGGCTTTTATAGCCTATCGAAGACGAAAATTAGTTATATAGGGGTACTAAATAATTATATAAGGTAATAAAATAGTATATAAATTTTAACTCCTTTCCTAAGAATATCCTTTTAAAAACTAAGTAAAAGACTCTTTAGTTAAAATACCCTATTAAATAATAAGTTAAAAATAGCCTAGTAAAACTAAAGTAAAGGTTTTTATAATAGGATTTAGGGTACTATTTACCCTAAAATTATTTATACTAATAGAGTTATCGTTTTACTAGTTATAAAACGGGAGCTAATACTAGAAATCTTTATAATAAATATATAATAAATAATAGTAATTCCTATTACCCTATTTAAATTATTAAGTATACTTAGGAAAAGGTAGTATAACTATTATAAAGTATACCTATAATAAGGTATATTCCTCTATTACTCCTTACTAGTAACGTTCTCTTAATAAAGGCTATATACTAATAAAGCCTAGTTTACTAAATAATAGATATTATAAGTCGATAAGTTTAGAAGACTATAGGGTTTAATAATAAAAAAGTAAATACTAGATTAAATAATAAGGAAAAAAGAAAAAAGGAATAAATTAAAGAATAAATAGGGTAAGCTAAAGAGAAATAAAGGGTAGTAAAAAAAGAGGGTAAAAGAGCTATTAAACTAGTAATACTAGGAGATATTAAAGGGTAGGTAATTGCGAAAAGGAGAAAAAGAGAGTTAAAAAGGAGTAAAAAATAAAGGGGAGGCGAAAAAACGCACTATATAGTAGAAAGGAGTAGTAGGTAGGTTTACTTAGGCTTAGGGTATAAATCTAATTAGCTATTAGGGGATTATATAGTATAAAATAAAATAATATTAAACCCTATTCTAGTACTATATTTAAAAGTAAGTATAAAATACTACCCTATAGAGTAAATAAACTAAAATACTATTAAATAAAACTACTTAAAAGAAAATAACCTAAGCCGTTTACCGGAGAGTATTATAAGCCCGAGTATTACCTATATTATATAACCTAGTACGTATACTAGGAAAGTCGAAAGTAGTATTAAATATAATCCCCTATAATGTTTTTACCTATAAGACTATTATATATATTAGGCTAGGCTAAAAGTCCTTTTATAATATATTAGTTATTATTTTAAATAATATAACTCCCTAGGACTTATATACTATAATACTATAAGTAATTATTAGAGGGAACTAAGTATAAGTATAAATAGCCCCGCCCTTAAAGAACTCGCGCTTAGACTTAAAGATTAATATAACCTTAGTAAATAACGGGTTATCGAAATAAGTAGGCCTATTATACTTATTAAAGCGGACGAAGATAACGAAAGGAGGTTCCTTCCTTAGATCCTCTACCCCTTCCCTCTAGGTAAAGTCGTATATCTCCCCTAAAGCCCTATTTATAAGGCCTTTATTAGTCTAGGTATTTTCTATTAGTATTACCTTTACCCTAAGGTAAATAAAAACCTAGTTATATAAGTTACTAGCGGATATAGACTCGATCTTTATAGCCTTTAGGCCTATATTAATAGCCTTTACCTAAATATATAGCCTACCTAGGTATTTTATATACTTAGTATTATACTCCTTAACTTAGGTATTAATAGGGTAAATCTATAAGGCCGAGTTAAAGCTTATAACCTTTTCTAAGGAGAGGTTTTATTATAAGTATATATAAAAAAACTCCTAGTTATTAACTATTAGGTTATTTTATTATAACCCCTTAAGAGTATCCTAAAATAGTACTTAATCCTTACCCTATTAGCGAATAACCTACTTAAGAATAACCGTTTTATTAAAGGTAAAGTAGGTATTATAACCCTAAAAATCCGTATTCGAATAAAGCCGAGTAAACGTATATAATAGCTTCTCTATAATAGGTAAAAGCTAGTAGAAGTCGCCTAAGAGTATAATACTCTAGCCTCTAAAAAGTACCTCCTATTAGGCTAGAAAGATTTACTAAAGCCTTTTATTAATATACCCTATTATATATAGCCTAATTATAAACTTCTTATTAATAATAAGGTATTAAGTATACTAAAACTTTACCTATAAGTTAGATAATTCTATTAAACGTAAAGGGGGAAATTCTATCGTATTCTTTATAATTAGTAGCTTAAGGAGGGTATAAAGGGTTAACCTATTAATACTATTTATAATAACGCCTATAGGTATAGCCCTAATAATAATATTCTATCCTAGGGTAAGACTTTATAGCCTTATTACTATAGTATAAATAAGAAATAACTTCCCTATTCTACTAAGTCTATTTACCTATAGTAATAAAGGCTCTAGGTTCTACCTTAAGGGGTTAATTATCTACTCTAAGTACCCTATAAATATATTATATACTATACGCTATACGGTATTTAAGTAATTTATATACTCGGGGGAAAAAGTATTCTCGTTATTTATATAACTCTCCCTTAATATTTTCTAATAATCGCCTATACGGTCTACAAGGTTAGGGTATAGACTAATCTTAGGGCTCTAGTCGTAAATAAGGTCTATATCCCTATTATTAAAAGCCTTAATATCCTTTATTTTTAGGCTATAATTAAATAACTACCCCGCGAGCTCCTACTAGTCGTTCTAGGTATTATCCTACTATTAGTCCTCCTCCTCTATAAACTCTTCTAGCTTAGGCTTTATTTCCTTAGTATAGTAATTATAAGGGTAATAATAGTTATTAGTATAAATAATACTATAATAAGCGTAGGCTTAGTAAAAAGTATAGGAGATAAATCCTTCGATAGTAAGAAAATCGTTAGGGTAATAATAAGGATAATAAAATATAAGCTTTACCTAAGAGAAATCTTCGTAGCGCTTAATTATTATATTATTATTATACTATAGGAAATAACTTAGGATATAGTCCTTAGTATAGGGGAAATATCGTTATTCTTAGTAGGATAAGTCGATTTTCGTAAGGAAGGTAAAGTAAGTTAAGTTCTCCTAATCGCTAGGCCTAAAAAGGTACTTCTTATATAATAAATAGGTTTATTAAAAAAGCCTTATTATCTCGATTATTATAGAATACGGTTATTATTTAAGTAGCCGGTAATCGACTATAATAATTACCCGTATACTTTCTTATAATAGTAAACTAAGTAGAATATAATTAATCTTTATAATAGACTAGTCTTTCTCGGCTATAAGCTTATTTATAAACTAGGCGACTAGACTTATAATTAGCTAATAGTTTATAATATAAGGGAGAATCGACTTAGTAAAATCTATATAGCTTATCGACTACTTCTCGGCCTTATTATAGTACTTACTAGTATAATTAATAATAGCCCGGGTAGAAGTATATAGTATAATATTATAATTCGCCTTTTAGGATAGGGTAATAGTATAATTATAATTATTTATAACCCCGTTATTCCTTGCCTTATTAAAAACTAGGTAATTATTATTAGGTATAGGGATAATATAAACGCGAATATAATAGGAATAAGGAAAGTAAAAATAGTATATTCTCTTATCTAATAGCCCCCTATTCTTAAGCTTCCTCTTCCTAAGATAATAGGCCTTAGTATAGCGATAATACTATACCCGATTAATAATAGCGGATAGGTTTTCGAAAAAGAACCCTATTATAAAAGGGGAGGCTATTAATAGATTTATACTACCTTATATACTAATATAACTAAGGTCGAAATTTAATACCTTTACTTATATACCCTAAAACTCGGTAAAAATATTAGCCTTTTTACGATTTATAGGATTAATTAGGGTATTATCTACCTAAAATAGGCTATAAGAATAAGTATTACCTTAAGACTATTACTTATAATAGAACTAGTAGTCGATAATATTAAATTTAAGGATTATAATATATTTAATATATATAGTATAATAGTACTAGAAGTAGTATACTATAATATAAGGGTTATTATATAAGTTTATAACCGCGAGTATATACTTCCTAGAATAGGAAGTATCCCTCTACCTATTATACTTAGGTATTAACCTTTATAGGGAATCCTAGTATAAATTAGCTATAAAATTAATTAAGAATATCCTAGGATAACTAAAACTATAAATATAAGCCTTAAGGTTCTTATACTTCCTACCCTAATAAGCCTAACTCCCCTATAAACTCGCGGAATAGCGGATAATCGAATTAAAAAGTACTTTTAACTCGGGGGTATTATTCGTAAATATATTATAGAGCTTATTTACCCCGAGATTAGTATCCCTCCTAGGTAGCTTTATAAAGAATACGCTCTTCTAGTTAACCTATTATATTATTAGGTCCTATTTAAAGTATAGGAAAACGAGTAAATATATAATTACCTATTACCTTATAAGGGTATTAAAAACTATAAAATAAAACCTCGGATACCTAGTAAATTATTTATTATACTATTTTAAAGTATACTTAATATATTTATAATATTTAATCGAATATTAGTAAGGCGTAATAAAGTCTATTATCCTACGCGGGTATAATATTAAGAAGGCTAATAGTAGGAGTAATTATAAATAATTAAACTTATTTAAAAGCGTTTATTAAATAATTAGAATATCGAACTATATATAGTATAGGGGAGGGTGCTTTAAGTACTAAGTAAATAATAATAGGCTTTATAATAACGATACTTAATAGTATAGTATATTTAATTTAGCCTAGTATATAATAAAATTCGGTATAACTAAGCTATTAAAATTACCTAGTAAAATTACTTAATTATTATTTTTACTAGTAATTTTAAGATTAATATTATTAATAGCCTTATTAATAAGGTTAGGTTTAATATTTTTATTTTCTAGTAATAAGTTTAAACAATCTTAATCGATAAGGATATTACGATAACCTAGATAATTCGCCTTAAAAAAGTAAAACTAGGCTTTAATATACGCTTAGTATATACGGAACTAGCCCCGAAATTAATAAATAATATAGGGCTAATTCGTTATATTATTAGGGTATAGAATAATAATATCTAAATCGGTAAAAAGGAGGGGGAGGATTATTTAAACGCTACCTACGTTTCGAAGGAAGCTAATATAATAGCTATAATACTTATACTATTAACCCTAGTATTAAAATACCTAGATATAAACGTATATACGGGAGATTAATATTTCTTCGACTTATAAAAGCTAGGGGAGGGCGTTTAGTATATCCCTAAAGTCTAGTATATTATTATAAGAGAAGAAGAAGGGTTTATCGGCTTACTTAGTATTATCTTATCGTATATAGGCTTAATAAACCTATATAGTATTTACCCCTATATTAAACTAAGAATACTTATACCGAGTATAATACTCGGTAATAGTACTACTTAACTCGTTTTCCTAATTCTAGACTAGTTTAATATTAGTATTAGTAATCGTAATATTACTAAGGCTATTAGAGAAAAGGGGTTATAAAGGAAAAAATAGTTAATTCTAGTCCTAAGTCGAAAAACTAGTATATTCCTAGCTTTAGGTAAAGGAGCTATTACTATTATTCTCCTTATCCTAATAAAGAGTATACTAATTACTTTCCTATAAGTTAGGAAATAATCGAGAAAGTAATAATTATCCTTTGCCTAAAGTTAAAGGGTTATTATTATTCTAGTTATTTTACCTACTAGCCTATTAATTATTCCCTTATAGCCTAGGGAATAATAATTATAACTATTATAAACTTAACTAACTTTATTAATTACCCCCTTATAGCCTAGGAAGTAATTATTAAGTACTAGGAGTTAATAATATCTTTTTACTAGTATAGCGTTAAATATAATAAGTTTATTTAATCTAATCCTATATATACTAATAAGTTATAATTAAAGATCGGTAGATATAATAGTTATTACCTACTTATAATAGGCCTTAGTATAGTTTAGGGTATTTAAAGGCTATTCCCCGCGTTAAAAGAACGTAGGTTTTTCTATAAAATAGCCTTATTCCTAGGCTAGTACTTTAGGGTTATCTATAGGGTTAAATAGCTAAAGCTATTATTATTCGGGGGATTATAAATTACTAAAACCCTTTTTATATATAGGATTATATAGGGGATAGTATTACTACTAGTTAAGAGTTAGCTTAGTATATAACTATAATAAGTATTCTTCTTTTACCCGGTTATATTATATATTATAATAGGAGGAATACTTAATAATATATTAAAAGGTATCCTATTAGAAAGTAAACTCGGATAATAGTTTAGCGGTATTATACGCTATATAACGCCGAGTAGAGGATTTATTTATAGTTAATACTTAATCGTAAAATTAATAAAATAAAGAAGAGTAAAAAGGAGAGAAGGTAAGTAAAGGAAGTATAAAATAAAGAAGAGTAAAGGGGAGAGATTCTAGAACTCTTATTCTTTATTATATACCTATATACTATTTATATAAAACCTAAGGTTATTATAGATTATTATAATCGCTATAGGTAAATACGTAAGGCTAGGAGAAGATAAGTACGTAGGTAAATATAAATAGTAGGGGTTTAGTATACTAATCCGAGTAAACGCCTTTATATATACCTAACTACTAATTATAAGCCGGCTTTACGTATTTACTTACCGCCTATTAATCCGATTATCCGCCCCCGTATATATATACCTAACTAGTAACCCGATTATCCGCCCCCGTATATATATACTTAACTAATAACCCGATTATCTAGCCCTATATATACTTAACTACTGATTTAATTACCTATTTTTATATATACTTAACCGCTAATCTAACTACCCGTCTTCGTATAAGCTTAACCGCCGATCCGATTACCCGTTTTTATATATACCTAACCGCTAATCTAATAGCCTATCTCCGTATATACTATATATATACGTACCCGCCTGCTTAACGTATCCCCCTACCCGCCTTAGGAAGGAAAAATCGAATACTAATTAATTAAGAAGGTAAAATCGAATACTAATTAGGCGTATTAGGCGTATAATTAACTAACTATATAATATAAATAATAAGTAGAGTATTTAATTAGCTTTTATATAAAAGCGGAGATAAAGTACCTAATAAGAGAAGCGTATTCTTAGACCCCTATATACTTTACTCCTAGTAAAGTAAGCTATACTAAATCGTATATATTCTATCTACTTTATAGTCTTTATATATTTTAATTTAAGCTTCGCTTAAACTAGCTAGTAATAAAGATACTTTAAAGTTCCCTACTTTCTTAGAGTACTTGAGTAGGCTTAGTACTATATAGTAGGACTATTCTTTATACTTAATTTTTAATATACTATGGATATTAAGTACTTTTCTTTATTCTTCTACTTATATAAAAATAAATAAAAATATTAAAAATAAGATAAAATATATATAAAATAGGTCTTTTAAAACTCTTTAAAGGGAAATTTTTTATACTTTTTTTTCTTCCTTTATACGTTTTTTTCTAGTACTTTTATACTAAGTATTTACTTATTCTACGATTCTTTATAATAAATACGAGCTTTAAAAGTACCTTTTAGAACCTCCTTACTAAAAATTACTATAGAAGGACTATAAAGCTATATACGAGGAAAAAAAAAATACCTACGGATTACTAAGAAACGGCGCTTCCTAGTACGCGTACCTTTATACCTACTTTCTACCTACTTATATAGTAAGAAAAATTTTTCCTTCGAGGTTTTCTTTAATAACTTAATAATAATACTACTATTATAAAGAAATATAATAAAACTTCAAACTAGTATAACTCTTTAAGATTAAGCCTTATAAAGCTAAAAAGTATACTATTTTAAAGCTCTTTATATAAAGAATCTTTTATAGTTAACCTTTTTTAGCCTAGACTTACTATTCTCCTAGTAATATCTAATCCAAAGCCTGAATCTATATAAAGCTCCGAAGTTAAGAAAAGAAGCCTTTACGAAGCCTATAATAAACTTATTTAAATAATTAAGGATAAATATAAACTTATAAACTAATAATTATATTTACTATTTAACGATAACCTTCTAAAAGAAGAAATTATTACTAAGTTTCCTATTTTATATAGAGAGTAGAAAATACTCTATAGTTTATTTAAAGTATAAAAGATAATAGAAGCTTCTATATATAGTAGTTAGTAGTTAGTACTATAAAAAACAAGGAAGATAAGTAGTTCTTTTATATTTATTAAGGACTAAGGCTAGTTAATTAGTTTTTTTACCTTAGTTTTAGATTATTACTTAGGTTTTTCTAGTTAATAAACGCTTTTTTATAAAATAAAAAAAAGTATTATATTATTTACTTCTAAGTTATAGTATAAGTAATAGAGTAGAGTATAATATAATTATAGTCTTAATACTATAGTTCTAATTAATAAATAGTTTTATAAATTAGTAATATTTATTAGTATTTTTATTATAAGCTTTTTAAAAATATATAATAAAGAAATGATTTATAAGAAGCCTAGTATTAAAATACTAACTTTTTTCTACTTTAAGTAAAAAGTAGAATTATTTCCTATTTTTTTATTATTTTTATAAGTTATAAAAGCTATTATTAAGGAAGATATAAAAATATTAGTAAAATACTACTAAGTAAAAGAAATACTTTTTTTATACTTAAAAAAAGTCTTTAAAAAATACTTATTATACTTAATCTAAACTTTAGATTATAAAGATTTTAGTTATTTTTTTACTTTATTTTTTTAATTTATTTTCTATTTTTTCTTAGGGGTTGAAAGTCCTACCCTATACTAAGTCTAAGAATTATTAATATTTTTATAGTATTTAATATAATACGATTAAAAATTAGAAAAAATTATAATAAGATAGTATAAAGAAAGAAGATCTTATATCCTAGTTTTTAGACTTATAGGGCGTTTATTTAGGTAGAAAAAAAATAATATTATTTTTTCCTTTATTTTTCCTTACTCTCTTTTTTTTCTATATATAAAATCCTAGTAAGAACTTTAAGTTCTTTTTTAAAATTTATAACTTCCCTAATAAAAGCTTAAAAATAAAGTAAAAATTCTTATTAGTATTTTTAAAGCCTTAGAAAAGTAAAAAA
>PDHP01000337.1:0-20200 GCA_003339455.1 Ophiocordyceps camponoti-leonardi (nom. inval.)
CTATATATACTATATATACTATATATACTATATATACTATATATACTATATATACTATATATACTATATATACTATATATACTATATATACTATATATACTATATATACTATATAAATATACTACCTACTTACCCTATACTACCTACCCCGCTTATCCCTTTAGTTATAATAATACTACCCCGAAGTTACGATTTCTATATAGCTTATTAAGCTAGTAAGTATAGAAGACTAGCGGGTTTATAATACTATAATTATATATTTATAATAATTATAAGTACTTCTAGTATCTTTATGTTTTATAAAAAGAGTATATAATACTTATTACGCCGTCTATTAGTAGTTATAATCCTTACTAATAACCTAGAGGGCGGTATTACTATTATTAAAGGGATATATAAAAGCTTTGTATTACCTTAGGCTAAGGGTATACGTTAGTACTAGGCCTTATATAAAGAACTCTATAAGAAATCTCTAATACTAAGATATTAAAGAATTATTACCTTAGTAATAACTACTTTTCCCTCTTAATAGTAGCTAGGAGCCCTTAGAGCTTTCCTTATAAATAAAGATTAGATTAATATTAAGATATTAAAGAATTACTATTATAGTAATAATTATAATTATCTTTTAATAGTAGTTAGTAGCCCTAATATTAAGGAATTATTATCCTAGTAATAATTATAATTATCTTTTAATAATAGCTAATAGCCCTAATATTAAGAAATTACTACTTAAGTAATAATTATAATTCTCTCTTAATAATAGCTAGTAGTTAAGGAATTACTACCTTAATAACTATTATAATTCTCTCTTAGTAGTAGCTAGTATCCCTACTATTAAGTATTATAATTAGGTTTAGCTTTATATACGGAGTATAAAGAGAGGAAATAAAAATAAAGAGTACGTAGATAAATACTTTATATAAAGTTAGGGTAAGCTCTATATAATTATTATCTCTAACTCTCTATTTATAGTACTACTAATCTAATTACTTATTTATAAGTACCTTTCCTAATCTAAAAGATAGAAGAAGTAAAAAAGAGCTTCCTAATAATTCTACTATAATTTATTATCTTCTCGGAGAGTCTTACGGAGTAATTAAAAGATTATACGGTATAACCAAAAAGCTCTATAAAAGCTATAAGATAACCCTAAATTGTATAATTAAATAGTTATTATTAAGGGTAAGGATTATAGTAAGGTAAATTACCGGATTCTACGATTCCTCGTATTAAAGGATTATAAGGTCTAAGAGTGGATTTATTATATAATTATAGGGACTATTATTATTAGAGGTCTTAGGTAAGTAGATTACTCTAGGCTCGGAGGCGTAGACTATACGTGCCTTTAGGGGTATTTCTAAGGGCTATAGATTCCTAATTTATAAGAATAAGCCTATAGCTATTAAAACGGCTTAGGCTATTACTCAGGTTAATAGTACGAAGAATATATCTTATTTATAAAGGTATTATAGCCTAAAGGAAGGATTCTATATATATCGAATACGCTAATATAAATAACTATAATTCCCTCCGTTTTAATAGGGGTAAGTAGATTAATTAATATAATTATATACCTTATAATTTATATAATAATTATAAGCCTAGTTAGAGTTTTAATTTAAATACCCTATTAGACGAATTTTTACTATTAATTACTCCTTCTAGGATTTATACTAAAAGTAAGGCTATTATTACTTTTAATAAAAACCCCTTTTTAATTACTTTAAAATTTAAATATAATATTAATAACGATTTAATAATAACCTCTTAATAACTTAACCCTTCCCTCTATTATTATATTTACTAAATACTTTATCTTTAAGCCCTTTTATAGGCTTATAAAGCCTAAAGGCTAAATAGCTTAGTAGAATAACCTTATTAATACGGCCGAGGACTAGGAGGTTTAGGACCTTATTAACCCGAAGGGTACGAAAACCCTTAAAGAACCTAAGGAGCCTCCTATGCTTTTAGAATTAAGGATAACTCGATTTATATTTATAGATAATACCTCTTCTCGTCTTATAGCCTCGTAATAATTCGACGAATATAAGGAAATTACTCTTCTAAGGTATAAAAGGTAGCTTAAAAAATATAAAGAATAAAAGAAGGCTTTTAAAATAATAAATACCTATATTAAGGTAGGAGTCTTAGCCTACTAGTCTTTATTTAATATAGTATATACCCCTCGAGAGAAGCTCTAGAAGCTATATTTAAAGGTTTAGCCGGGAGATTAGTAGGAAAAAGATAATATAAAGGCTACTCTAACTATTCTTTTTAGTAAAAATATTACGAAAGTTAATTTAATTAAGTAAACAGGGGATACCTTAGATACGTTTAAGCTTTATAATAATATAAAGAGTACCCTTTATATTAATAAGAATACCCTTTAGCGCTTTCTTAATATTATTTTTAACCAATATTTATTCTTTACGAATCCTGTATTTATAGAGGTTAATAAGGCTAAGATAGCTAAGTAGCCCCTTCCTTAATTCCGCGAGGTTATACTAAATTTTAGGCTTATTATACCCGGGATTTAAAGAAGCCGAAGGCTATAGTCTTCGTAAATATTAATAATAATAACTCTCCCGCCTATACTCTCTAGGGATAGGATTAAAAAGGTTAGTCTATTCGATTCTTAAATAACCCGGTAGGTTCTTATAATAGGCCTAATAATACTTTAGGCCGATAGAATATATAGGTATACCTTTAGTATTAGAAGAGGTATTTAGCTAAAAATAAGAAAAAGAAAAATTATTAGCGCTATTATTTCTAGGTCCTTCCTAACTTCCGCTTACCTTACTTATAATATATCCGTCTTTAAGAGGATCTTCTTTAGAAAGTCTATAATAAGGTTTTAAGGGACCCTAAGACAAAGAAAAAGGTAGAGGAGTAGAAGAGGAAGAGGAAAGGGAAGGAAATAGAGACTTTAGGGGTTTTTATAACCTTAGCCTCTACTCCCTCTACCTTTAATTAAATACTTAACTAGGTCCTCCTCGATAGAGTAGCTTCTTCTTATATTTTTAATATACTAGAATAGTTTAATAACCTTAATTAGACTAAATTAAAGCCCCTAATATCGGCTATTAATTCTATTATATCTTTAGGGGTAGGATTTATTACTTTAGTAATAGAAATAGGCTATAAAATATACTTTAAGGATATCGCTTTCTTCCCTAAATTTAATATTAACGTAGTCTCTCTTAAGGCCTTTACTATAAAAGGCTATAGTTATAATAACCTAATAAGAAGGCTCTAGAACCCGGTTAATAAGGTTACCTTATATTATACTATTAAGTAAAAACGATAAAACTAGATTAATATTAAGAAGCTAACCCCCTTTATATAGACTAATTCGAGAATCCCGAGGGCCCTTACTACTATAGACGAATCCTTATAGTATACTCGAATAGGCTACCTAGGCCCCGAAGCCTAAAAGCTCCTATTTTAAGCTATAAGGGTAAAGCTCGGGGGTTTTCTATAGTTAACTATAAAGTCTATATAATAATAAAGCTTTATAAGGAGCGCTCTAGAATTCCTTATAATCCGGCCTAGCCCTAGAAGCCTTAGGCTATTACCTCTTTCGACCTCTTTTCTTTTAGTCCTAGATATAACGGATTAGCCTATTTTACCCTATTTATTACTAGGTTTACGGGTAAAAGGGTAGATTATAATATCCTATTAAAAACTAACTTATTATTTATTTAGATTAAATTTATAGCCTTTATTAAACGCTATTATAACCTAAACCTTATTATAATCCTTATTAACTATAAGAAGGCGTTATTTATAGAAGCCTTTAAGAAAGACTTCGCGTTTAAAGGCGTCGAGATCCTCTTCTCTTTACTAAGTTATCTATATTAGAATAGCTATACGGAATATTTAGGGGGTATTATTACTTATACTACCGCCTGACTTTTAGCCTAGTTAGGATTCCTAATAATAATATAGTTAATAGTAGTTTATTATAGTATATACCTTCTAAATAAACTCCTATAACTTATTAATAGTATTACGATTTAGCCTATTAAACGGAGGCTTCGATAGCTTAAAGATAATAAGAGGGACTAGGAGAATTTCCTAGAATAATATTTTTAATAAGACCTCCGCTATATTTAGGCCTATGGCTATAAAGCCTTCCCGATAATAAGGAAGGTAATAAGAAGCGTATAGGGTAAATTAAACCCTAAAGCCTATATCGGGTATTTAGCCGGTATATAGTCTTTAACCTAGTACCTTATATAGGTATTATACCTTAAGTATTATGCCTTCTTTAATATTTCCTATATAATATTTAATAAGAAGCTATTCTATAGAAATAACTATAAATTCAAAGAATCCCTATCGAAAGAGCTTATAAATTAAATTATAGTAGTAGAGGAAGAAGAAGAGGAGGAATTAGGCCTATAGGCCTATAACTCCGGAATATATAACTTCTCGTAGAAGGGCTCGAATTTATTAATAATAATAGAAAACGACGAATTTAGTACTACTAGGCCTAAGAAGAATTAATTATATAATATATAATAAGAATCGTTTAACTATTCCGGTATATATAATAATAACGCTAAGGTCTTCAAAAAGGTAGAACCCTTTACTCCTCTTATGCTTAATTCTCTTTAAGGTATAGGGGATAGTATTTTCTTTTTAGGGTTTAACCTTACTACCGCTTTATATAGGGATCGACTTCCTAATCCCCTCCTAACTTATAAGGAGGCCGATAGCTAGCCTAATAGGGAGAAGTAGATAAAAGTAATAAAAAAGAAAACTATTAGGCTTAAAGGCCTATATATTACTAATTAATATTTCTAATATTCCTAAGGACTATCGACTTACTAACCTTAAATAAGTCTATATCTATAAGTTTAATACCTAAGGGTATTTTATTAAGTATAGGGCCCGGGTTATAGTCTATAGAAACGAGTAGCCTATAAATAAGCTTTCTATATACGCCTATACTATAGCCGCAAGGACTTTCCAGCTTCTTATAGTTATTATAGCCTATTTCTACCTAGAGGTATACTAATATAATTTTATTAATACGTTTTATAATTTAGATCTCGATAAAGAGGTTTATTATAAAATACCCCCGGGTTTTTAAACCCGTGGAAGAGCTAAGAGGCTATAGAAAACCCTATACGGGCTTTAGTATTCCCCCCTCTTATAGTATAAACTCCTAATAAAATAGCTAATTAAATAAGGTTATTAGGTTATATATAAAAACCCTTATATAATAACTAATAATAAGGTTATTATTTTCTTTTATATTAATAATCTTATTACTCTTTTCTATTAAGAGATATTAGGGGAGTATAATAAATTTAGGGAAATAATAGGCAAAGCCTTTTAGATTAAGAACCTAATAGACTTTTATTAATTCCTTAATATTAAAATTATTAAGGATCGGTTAATACGAACCCTTTAACTTTCTTAAAAGTTATACGTCTAAAAGGTTATTACTAGATTTAAAGGTTTAATAACCTATAAAAAACCCCTAATACCTATATTCGCCGAGAAAGTCCCCGAGTATTAAGAGAAAGTATTAAAGGAAGAGATTAGCCTTTATTAGGCTATTATTAGGAGCCTTATATACGCGGCTATTATTACCTATATAGATATTACGTTCGTAATCGGTAGGCCCGCTTAGGGGCTTATTAATCCCGGCCCCTAATACCTTAGCGCCGCGGTCTAGGTTCTTAAATACTTTAACCGCTCTAAGGACCTCGTAATCCGATTTTTAGAGGAGGAATACTCTATTCTTACTATATCCGATACTTTGTTTAATAATAATATAGACTAAAAAAGCACCTATAGCTTCGTTATCTATATTTTTGGGGGTATTATAGCCTATAAGTCCAGAAAGTAAAATATAGTAATAACGTTATCGATTAAAGTAGAATTCCTCGCCTTATCCTACGTTTTTAAAATATTCTAGGCTTTTTAACGCCTTTATAGGTAAATAAGCTTTATATTATTATAATAAGTAGTAGTTAAATATTATAATTAATAAATAATTAGACTAATTATTAATAAAACCCCTAAGTTAAAAACCAAGCTCCTTTATATTAATATATACTCTTATTAGCTTCGTTAAGAAGTCTAGGTAGGATATTCGAAGGTAGAATAGGTTAAGACAAAGGGGATAATCGTAGACAGGCTTACGAAGCCCCTTTAGGGAGAGTAGTATAAGGCCTTCCTAGATTAACTCGGCCTTTATAAGCCTAAGTATAGTAGGAGGGAAGAAAATACCTTTTAATTATACTTTTTATTCGGCTAGAGGGGAAGAAAATACTCTTAAAGTAGTATATTATACGGGAGGTTATACCCGTTTCTTATTCGATTTCTTAAATACCCGCTATAGGGTATATCCTCCGTTTTTAAAACCCGGTATAAGTACTAGGCATAGAGTAATTACTTATTAGCTTAACTAATCTACTTCTTTTCTTATCTTTAAAATTATCTTTTTATTTTCTTCTAGGATTTATAATTTATTTTCTTATTATTTAATATTTAGCCTTATCTAGGTATTTTTTCCTTCTATTATTAATTATAATCTAGGGAGTAACCCCTAATTATTAAGACTAGTATTTTACAATATCTCGTTTTTCTTTTTAGGTAATAATTATAATAATAAGAAAAGTAGTCTATTATATTCGCCGCGTTTAGGAGTATTAATCGGTATATTAAAAAGTCGATTTAGTAAAACTAAATAATACCCGAAGGCGTTATAACTAACTTTTCGGAAAGAAACCCGGCCGTCTTAAATAGAATTTAGCTTTCGAATAACTAGACTCCTCCCGTATTTAGAAGGGTAGACGAAAATAACTCCTAAAGGTACTATAGTATAGGGATTAAACCTAAGATATACTAAACGGCGGGCTCTTTACTTTAATTATTAAGCTATAGTTGCTATTAATAACCCTAGTAAAAATTCTAGTCTATAAGGCTATCTTTCGATAATTCGTTCTTTTCTTTCCTTTTTTCTTTAATTTAGCCTTTATAACCTCTAAGAAGGTAAGTATAATCCCCTTTTAGGAATAAAGCGGTATTTACGCCTATAAGGGTATATTAGAGGTCTTAGATAAGTGGACTATTCTAGGCTCGTAGGCGAAGACTATACGTGCCTTTAGGGGTATTTCTAAGGGCTATAGAATCCTAATCTATAGGAATAGGCTTATAGCTATTAAAACGGATTAGGCTTATTCCTAAGGTTAATAGTACGAAGAATATATCTTATTTATAAGGGTATTATAGCCTAAAGGAAGAATTTTATATATATTAAATACGCCTATATAGATAGCTATATTTCCCTCCGCTTTAGTAGGGGTAAGTAGATTAATTAATACAATTATATACCTTATAATTCGTATAATAATTATCAAGGTTAGTAGACCTTATATAGGTAGTTGTATTCGATAACTACCCTAGTAACGATTATAACTCTCTCTTAATAATAGCTAGGAGCCCTAATATTAAGGAATTACTACCCTAGTAACGTTTATAATTCTCTCTTAGTAATAGTTAGTATCCTTAATATTAAGGAATTATTATCCTAATAATAACTATAATTCTCTCTTAGTAGTAGCTAGGAGCCCTAATATTAAGGAATTACTACCCTAGTAACGACTATAATTCTCTTTTAATAGTAGTTAGGAGCCTTAATATTAAGGAATTATTACCCTAGTAATAGCTAAAATTCTCTTTTAGTAGTAGTTAGGAGCCCTTAAAGCTTTTCTTATAAATAAAAATTAGATTATATATATATTTAAGGTCTTCCGACTAGTAGTTCGGTTTTTAGAGCTTATAATTCTTTAATATATATACTTTTATTTATATTTATACGTATATTTCTCTCTTATCTATATATTTTTCCCTACTCTTTTATATAATCTTCTAATCCCGACTATTATTTTCTAAGTTCTTAATACTAATCTCGATTATCTATTTTAATTATCTTTAATATAAACTATACTTATAAAGCTAAAAACTACGATTATAGAGTTATTAAGGATATATATCCCGACTAAATACAATACTTATTTTATAGTAACTCTTTATCTACCTTAGTCTATATTATAAGTAATAATAATAATAATAATATTATAAATATTATACTAGTAATACCTTTTATACTAACACCTATTCTAATTTTTCTATCCTTATACTAATAATCGAGTCTTTATTAGTTAATAATAACGACTAATAAAGATAATAACTACTAGTTAGAGAATACCTAATCTAACTAGAAATAAGCAAAAAATTAGCTATAGGAGATTATAGTTAACCTTTATAACGGGTATTATAAGGTAACTAAAGAGTAAGGGATATATATAAATAAGTATATACTAGGTAATATTATTCTTTATTATATAAGTTTACTAATTTACTAATAAGTATATTTTAGGGAATCTAACCTTATTATATAAGGTTACGAATATATATATTTTAAACCCGAATTATACGTTTAATACGTATAATAAAATAGTCCAGTTATTAATCTCGGCTACGACTTCGGAGGAAAGGTTTAGGTAATTAACCTTTTAATTAGTATTAAATACCTAATACTCCGCCCTAAACTCGATTACCTTTTTCCTAATACGTAATTCCGAATATAAATCCCTATTAAGGCTTATTTACGCTATTATAAATTAGAAAACGATTATAAGCCCGTTTAAGTTTACCTTTAATCTTTTATCTTCCTATAAAGAGGAAAATATTAAGATAAAGGAAAGCGGTTTAGATATAAAAGGTAAGTATAAGGCGTAAACGGATACCTTAAGTAGGAAAAAAAAACGGTATAAGGTTAAAAAAGAGGTTAAAAAAGAGGTTAAAAAAGAGGTTAAGAAAAAAGAAAAAACCAAGCTAATTACTTTTATTTTCTTTATATCCTATAATAATTAATATATTTTAGGCTAAGGATACGACTAGAAGTATATAGGATAAAATATAAACAACTAATTAATCTAGATTATTATCTATAATAAGCGAGTTCTTTATAAGATTAGTTAATAAGGATCTAGAGGAATCTAATATTATTAAAGTAGATTTAACTTAGTTTAAGTAAATATTTTAAAAATAATCCTCTAAAAGATTATTCTTATTAATATCCTTAGAACGAATATCTTTAATTTAGTTAAGATTATCTATATATAGTAAAGCTTATATAAATACCCTTTATAGTTTTTCTCGTTTATTTTTAAGTCGTTTAAATTGTATAACCTTAGGTTCCCTTTATTCGATAATATATTAATATAATACCCTATATAAAATATTATATTTAGAAACCTAAGGCTATTAGGGGTTTAAAGGCTAAGTTAGTATAATACTAATAGCTAACTAGATTATTTAGGCGTAGATTTCTTTTATATAATCTAGTTAGTAAGTATTAATCTAAGAAATATTATTCTAGACGAGGTTTTCGTAAATCTATAAGCGATCGGAAGGGATTTCTTAAGAAAAAGTACTTATAGAGTCCCTATTAAGCTAGGAATAAAGTATATTAGGCTATCCAAAGTATATATATAGTTAACTTAGCTACTTTTAAATTCGATACCTATTCTAAAGGTAAATAAATTAGATAAGCTCTACTCGAATAATATTTATATAAATATAAAGGATTATAATTCGATTAGCTCGTAATCTATTAGAGAAAAGACTATTTTTTTATAAATATAAGAAATATTCCTAGAAAAATTTAGTATAAAAATAATATTAAGGATAAATAATTTATATACTAAAATCTAGCTTAATTACTTCCGATTCGGGATTACTAGCTTTTAATTCGCGTATTTTGGGTACTTTTACTAAAAAACTAGTAATCTTTAAATAAAATCGGTACTAAATAATTACTCTCGATTTCTTTTTTTATTATAAGCCTAATAAGAAGTAGTATATACTATAAAGAAGAAATATCTCGCCGCTATAGTCTAATTGGATATATTAAAGTATAATACTATATTCTTTAAGGACCGAAATATACTATATTATAATAGTCTAAGTCGTACTATTCGATAAGCTATAGTAAAACTATATAATATATCGAGAATATACGTTAATACTAGTATATATCTTAAAGCCCTAATATTTAAGCTTATTATAGCTATTAATCGACTAAACCTAGTCTAGACTTAGTATAAAGAAGTTCTTGTATTTAAATAGTATACTCTAGTATTAAAGAATACTATTAGGTATAAAGTCTTAATACTTAGAATATAAAGTATTATAATTAATAATATAATACTACTAGTATATATAAGTATATAGATAATTATAATTATAATATTAAAGGATTATATTTAGCTATCTTTTAGTTATAAAAAAGGTATAAGTATATTCTTTTACTTACTAAATTACTTTGCCCGATTAATATTAATATATACCTTTCTTATACTAAATTTACTTAAAATAGAATTTACTAATAATAAACCCTTTATTTTAAAGTCGACGAAGTATAAACTTATTACTTAGGTATTTATCGAAGAAAAGCAATTTAAATCGATCTCGTAAATTAAGTATAAGAATTATACGCTATAAGTAAGAAAGTCCCTATTATTATAAAGATTAATATAGAGTTATACGATTAATTATAAGATAGTAATAGTCTTAAAATTAGGATAGAATTATTAAAATAAATAACCTATTATTATAAAGAATCGTAATCTCTTACTTAAAATAAGAAAGGTTAATTTATAGTTATAGTATTATAATAAATATTTATATAAAAATATAAAGATTAAAAACTTTTATACCTCTAAGTCCTTAGGCTTAAACTAGTCCTACCCTTTATATCCTAGTAAAGCTTGAATTACTACTATTATAATAAATCTACTAATTACTACTATTTTCCTATATTTTATACCTTTATTAAAGCCGCCGTTATAATAAACCTATTAATAACGACTACGTTAAGGTATACGGCTTTATCGTTACTATAATAAACCTACTAATAATAACTACTTTAAGGTATCCGGCTCTACTACCGCTATAAAAATCCTATTAATAACAACTACTTTAGGGTATTTACCTCTACTACCGCTATAATAAACCTATTAATAACGACTACTTTAGGGTATTTACCTCTACTATTACTATAATAACCCTACTAATAATAACTACTTTAGGGTATTTACTACTATTACTACTATAATAATCCTACTAATAACGACTATTTTAAGGTATCCGGCTTTACTATTACTATAAAAATCCTATTAATAACGACTACTTTAAGGTATCCGACTTTACTACTATTATAATAAACCTACTAATAATAACTACTTTAAGGTATTTAGTTTTACCGCTACTATAATAATCCTATTAATAATAATTACTTTAGGGTATTTACTTTTACTATTATTATAATAATCCTACTAATAACGACTACTTTAAGGTATCCTACTTTACTACTACTATAATAATCCTACTAATAATAACTATTTTAAGGTATTTAGCTCTACTACCGCTATAATAAACCTACTAAAGAAGATTATTTACTTATTAGTATATAGTACTATAAACTAATTAAACTAGTCCTAACGAGTACTTATATTTATAACCGCGATTTTAATAATCTATTTATTATATACTCTATAGTAAATTTTCGGTAATTATATTATCCGGTTATTATCTTTAACTATTATATACCTAGCGGCTAGTAGAAATATCTTAGGGCTTAGGCTACTTATTAAAGTTTTAATACTATTCTTTTAAAACGAGGAGAGCCTTTTCTCTTTACTATCTCTACTACCTTCTACTATCTCTCTAGGCTAGCCCTTAATATTCTATTATCCCTACTATACTCTTTCTCTCTAGGTTAGAACTCTGCCTCTATTATTATTAATACCCTTTATTTCTCTAGGCTAGGGGCTAGCCCTCTGCCTTTACTATTACTATTACCCTCTACTTCTCTAGGGTCCTCTACCTCTACTACCGCTAATACTATCTTCTTCGGGGTCTTCTACTTCTACTATTACTAATACCCTTTACTTCTTTAGAGTCCTTTACTTTTACTTCTACTATTATTTTTACCCTTTACTTCTTCGGGCTAGGGGCTAGCCCTTTACCTTTACTATTATTATTACCTTCTACTTCTCTAGTATCTTCTACCTTTACTTCTATTATCGCTAATACCCTCTACTTCTCTAGGGCCTTCTACCTCTACTATTACTAATACCCTCTATTTTTCTAGGCTAGGGGCTAGCCCTTTACTTCTATTATTATTAATACCCTCTACTTCTCTAGGGTCCTCTACCTTTATTATTATTAATACCCTTTATTTCTCTAGGGTTTACCTCTACCTCTACTATTATTAATACCCTCTACTTCTCTAGGGTCCTCTACCTCTACTACTGCTAATACTATCTTCTCCGGGGTCTTTTACTTCTACTATTACTAATACCCTCTACTTCTCTAGGGCCTTCTACCTTTACTATTACTAATACCCTCTATTTTTCTAGGCCGGGGGCTAGCCCTCTACCTCTACTATTATTATTATCCTCTTCTTTTCTACAGTCCTCTACCTTTTTAGGGTCCTCTATTTCTACTATTACTAATACCCTTTACTTCTCCGGGGCCTTTTACCTTTATTATTACTAATACCCTTTATCTCTCTAGCCTAGGAGCTAGCCCTTTATTACTATTATCGCTAATACCCTCTACTTTTCTAGCCCTTTATCCCTACTATTATTTATATACTATCTTCCTTAATACTTATATACTTACTAATATATTATTATAAAAAATATCTCCTTATATTATTATAAGGGCGTATTAAGGATTTTACTCTAGTAAGCCCCCGTTTTAAGTACTAGCGTTAGTATATACTAGTATTATTTAGTATCTATATTTTATAGGGTTAATATACTAAAACTACCCTTTTCTCGACGTTTATAACTAAAGCTATAATAATTACCTCCCCCGAGAATATTTTTTTAAAGTAATTTCTAAGCCTATTTTAATCCGAATACCTATAGTATTCTATTAATAACCTATATAAAGGTATCTCTCCTATAAGGTTATTCGCTACTTACCTTTATTATAATAGTATTAGTAAGATATAGTTAACCCTTATACTCCTAAGCCTTATTTTAATTAGGCCTAGGAGTAGGGCTTTCTAAAACGGGGTAAGGTAGCCTACTCCTATAACTTTAGACCCTAGCCTAAAGGTACTAATACGCTATTTATTAGGTAGTAAAGCTATTTAAATCCCGGGGCTTATATACTATCCGACTACTATATATACTAAGAACTATAGCCTATAAGGTTTAATCAGAATAGCGTTTAAACGCGTAGACTAGTATAGGATAAGTATAATAATACTATATAATAATAGTTATAGAAAGAGATTAGTATAAGGATCTAAGTTACTAGTAACCTTCCCCTAATACCGACCTCCTTCTTATATATTTATAATAGCTTTAGAGTATAATACTCTATTACTACGAGGAATTTATTAATAAAGAACCTACTATTATACTTAGTTATAATAGCTTTAGTATAAATACTATTATTATAATAATAACTTATAAAATTAACTAAAAAAAAAGCTTTTTCCTATTCTCGAGAATTACGTTTTAGTAAAGGACTTATTCTATACGCTTTATTACTATTTCTTATACTCCTCCTTAGTTTAGGATAATATCGAATCGTTTTTAGGCTAGGTCGGGGGGAGACGAGGCGGTAATATTAATTAACTCGGATTTATCCGAAAATTTTTTATTATTAAGCCGATACGAAATAAGACCGGATTCTACTAAATAAAATAATAATAACGAGAAAAATAAGCCGACTATACTTTTAAAAGTATAAGCGAAAATTAATAATATATTATTAGGAAACGCTTTAATCTTTATACTAGAAATTATTAACCGATTAGTAGTTTCGGGGGGTATATAAGGAAACGCTCTTTTATCCCCTATAGTTATAATTAATAGTATTATATTTATTATTACGAATATAATAATATCTATTTTAAAGGGCAAGGTTCGGTTATTAGTAAGCCTATTATAAGCCTAGGTTATATTTAAGGCGAACTTAATAATTATACTAGAAAAGAAAATCCCGGGTTATTATAAATAATAGCTTATAGTCTAATATAATACTATCCTTACCCTTATATATACTCGAGGCCCTAAGGCCTTAGTATTAATTATTAACTCTTACCTATAAGGCTAGGCTATAGCCTAGGCTATTAATAAGTTTCCGAGTAAAGACTTAATTATTGTTTTTTGGGATAAAGTCTTCTTATTATATAAAGACTAGATATAGCTTTATACTATATTTAGGGAAGGGGTTTCCCTAATAGGAGGGGGTTATACCCTAATTATTAAAGGAATCCCTATACGAGTAATATAAAAGGGCGGGAAGAAGGTATTACTTAGGGAGATTTAAAAATCTAATAATATTATCTACCTTCGGCTTTATACGAAGAAATACTATTCTAGAATATAAAGAGCTTCTTTCGTAATTATACTTAAAAACGCCTAGGATATAAATAGGATTTATAATAAGGGTATAATCCTTTAGTTTAAGATTTTTAATTATAAACTATATATAAACGAGGTTTAACCGAAATAGTACTTTAAATACTATTACCTTAGGTATATTACTAAATTTTATATAGCGAAATAAGTCTATAAGCGTTATAGTACTATATTATATAATAAGGGGGAGAAATTATACTTAATAGCTTTAGGAAAATTAGCCTATTATTACCCTTTTTACTAAGGACTGTATTTAAGATAGAGTTATACTTATCCTAAAACGCGGTAAGTATAGGATAAGGCTTAAAAGGCTTTTATTTTTCGATCTTTACGATTTTAGGATTATCCCGCTACTTTAAATACTTAGCCTTAACTAATAGAATAGCCTAGTAGAAAATAATAATAAGCGATTATAATTATATAATTATTATAATTATAATTATTACCCGCCCTAAATCTAAGACTATTATATCTTAGTCGACCCCTAGGTATTACCTAGGCTAGTACTAAGGCGGGTTAATAGTCCCTCTATACGTTTTTTAGCCTTACCGACTAATTTAGGCTTATAAATTCGGATAGCGAATAAGAGGATAAATAATCGATACCGAGTCCTAAGTACCTCCTAGAAATAAGCGTTTTTATTTATTATATATAGGTTTCCTTAGGCTTTTAGGATTAGATTAATTCCGCGTTATTATTAGGATCCTAACCTCCTACGCGATACGTACTAGGTATAGACGAGGTCCGGCCTAAAATAGTAGTAATACTTAGAGGGTAGGTTTTACTTTAAGACCTTCGGTTTTTCTTATCCTTATTAAATAGTCCGCGATATACTAGATACTATTTTATAGTCCCTAGCGTATAATTTAATAATAATATAAAATTAACTAATTATAATAGTTCTAGTATATAGTACTTTACTATTATAATACTAATCTATTAATAAAAAACCTACTATTATACTTAGTTATTATAGGTTTAGTATAAATACTACTATTATAATACTAACCTATAAAACCGACTAATTATAATAGCTTTAGTATATAGTACTTTATTATTATAATACTAACCTATTAATAAAGAACCTATTATTATACTTAGTTATAATAGCTTAAGTATAAATACTATTACTATAATACTAACCTATAAATCCGAATAATTATAATAGCTTTACTATATAATACTCTACTATTATAATATTAATATATTAACCTAACGATTATAATAGCTTTATTATATAGTATTCTACTACTATAATACTAACCTACTAATTTAACGATTATAATAGCTTTACTATATAATACTCTATTACTATAATACTAACCTATTAATTTAACGATTATAATAGCTTTACTATATAGTACTCTATTATTATAATACTAACCTATTAACTTAATAATTACGATAGCTTTATTATATAGTATTCTATTATTATAATACTAACCTACTAACTTATTAATTACGATAGCTTTACTATATAGTATTTTACTACCGCGATAAATCTACTAGACCTATAAGGACTTAGAGGCCTAAGATTATTACCCCCTTATAGTACCTCCGGGCGTATCCGGGGGCTATATATATAAGTACTACCTTAGCTACCGCTTTTTATTAGAAAAATCGCGTTTTTATATAGTAAATTTCTAAAATCGACTTATATAAGTATAGACGATTTAGGCAAAACCCTCTTTCCTTTAGTAAATAGTATTTTAGCGTATATATAGGTATTATTACTATCGGTTAGGTATCTCTATCGCCCTACCGAATATAGCGGGTTAATACGCCCTAACGTTTACGTATAACTATAGCTAGTAATCCCGTATATATATATAATATAATAATAATATACTAATTAAATAATAGAGGGATAAAGTACCCTTATTAATAGTAGTCCTTATTAGGTATACTTTTACTTTAGTCCTAAATACTTATCTTCTTTATTTAACGTATAAATAAGACCTAATATTTATATACGAGATTCCCCTATTCTTATCCTTTAGAATCGAGTTAATATCGATCCGATTTTATATTAGAATTACGAAAGATTTATACTAATATTAGACTAGAGTTATATAGTATTATACCTCCTATCTAAACTCCTATCTAAGATTCTACTAATCCGTTTAAATCGTTATACGAGTATTCTAATACTAGTAACTTTTTTTTATAGTTAAATAAAAAGGTAGTATAAATAATTATTATATCCCCGAGTACTTTCTTATCTAAATCTAGAGGTCTAGTCGAATAAAAGGCTAATCCGGATTTAACTTAAATAGGTTCTTCCTAGTATATATTACTTTATCGTATTATATATCCCTAGGATATATTATTTTATCGTATTATATATCCTAGGGTTTTAGGTCGAAAACGCGTTAAGATTATTTTAAAATCGTATTAAAATTATATTAAAATTAGGTCGAAAATATAATCGGATTTTATACCCTTAGTATTATTTCTTTTTATATAAAGGGTCGTATATCTATAAGAACGAAAGATAAAGAAAAGAAAAACGAAAAATAAGGTTAAAAAATATAAGCGAAAAATAGGTAGAAAAATCAAGAAAAGAAATAAGTTAAGTCGAAAAGAAAAAAAATTCTATAGGCGTACTAAGTAAGATATAATAGGGCGGGGTAAATAGCTAAAGGCTCTAGCCCTATATAACCCTATAAGGTCGATAACCCCGTATAAAAAATTCTCTAAAATCGTTTCTTCTTTTTCCCTATACTATTATTATTATTATTATTATTATTATCCCCCTCCTCGTAAGTTTAAACCGACTTTATTATAATTTCGAGTTAAACTCGAGTAAGAATTAAGCTAATATTAAATAGAAATCGAACTATAGTAAATACGCGTTTATCTCGAGGTATAATAATACTAGTAATACTATCTTCCTCGAGCTATAGTAGTCGTAGTAATAGTAGTAAACATAGTAATAGCCGCGGTAATAGCGGCGGTATTAGCTATAATAGTAATAGTATTAGTATTAGCTATAGTAGTAATAATAATAACGGCGATAACGATAATAATAATAACGATAACGAGCTTAGTCTTATCCCTCTTCCCCCTCCTTATCGTAGTAAGTTATTATTTATTACTATAGTAAATACGCGTTTATCTCGAGGTATAATAATACTAGCGATACTATCTTCCTCGAGCTATAGTAGTCGTAGCGGTAGTAGTAGATATAGTAGTAGCTATAGTAATAGTAGTAGTATTAGCTATAGTAGTAATAGTATTAGTATTAGCTATAGTAATAATAATAATAATAGCGATAATAATAATAATAATAACGATAATAAGCTTAGTTTTATCCCTCTTCCCCCTCCTTATTATAATAAGTTATTATTTATCTTAACCCTATCCCTATATTATCTAAGGCTTATTTTTAGTTTATTTAGGAATTATTCTAGAATAAACTAGGGATAAGTATAAACTTAGTCTAAAATAATATCGAAGTTAAGTTAATATTAGCTAGATTTTAAGTTAATATTATACTAAATTCTAGTCGATATAGTACCTACCTTTACTTCTACTTATACCTATAGTAGCTCTATTTTTAATTAGGCTCTTATTCCTCCTACTCCTACTCTTTCGATACCTTAGGTATTTCGATTCTTAACTCCGGCTCCGGCTATACTAATCCCCGCTTTACCCCTAATACTATCGTCCGCCTAGTAGTATATTATAGTATATAGGATAGTCTATCGGGCTATCCTATACTAGGGGTATATTAGTAAATTATTAGAATAGCCTCCTTCGACTAATACGTATTAGGAGTAAGTATTAGTAAAGGTAAAAGCCTACTACCCCTATAGGAAGGGGGGGATACGTTATAATATAGTATAAACTCCTCCTCGAGTATATAGAATTTATAAGATTATTAGCTAATTTTAAGGATATAATCCCCGGTATTAATTACGCCCTTTATAACCGCCCTTAATAAATTCGTTTTTATAAATTATCTATTAAATAAAGGGTAAAAAGATAAAATATATTTAATTTTACTTTAATATTTTATTAAACTCGATTCGAAATTATACTAAACTTAAGCTAATATTATATAATATTCAAATATAGCTTATCCTATATTAATTACTTATTAGGATACTTATAATAATTATTCCTAATTTTTCTTTTATTTTTATTATTTTTCCTTTATCTTTTCCTTTATTTTTTCCTTTATTTATTTTTCCTTTTTACTTATTCGAATATACTTATTTTACGTATTTAAAAGTCTATAAATTTATAAAATTAATATTATACTTATTAAATAAAGATATATTTTATAAAATAAGTATAGTCGAAATTAATTCGAATAGGAGTCGACTTTAGATTAAAATTAAGTCGATTTTAAGTATATATTAAAAGAGAATCGAAAAGAAATTAAGTCGAAAATAATAAAAACTCTAATTAAAATTAGAGAAAAGCTAATTCGAAGAAAAGAGTAAATAGTATTAATTTATAGTAGGTATTTACCGAGTACTATAAAACTATTTTATCGAAGTCGAATTAAATACTAGTAAAAGTATATCCGAAAGTTATCGAAAATAATTATAGCTTTTAGGATCCTATTAAATATATAACTTTTATTATTTAAACTATTCTTCTATTCTAGTAAAGTAGTATTAAGTCTAGTATAATACGAAGTATATAGCTATTCCTAATACTAATTAGTATTAATTAGGTATTTTTATCGCCCTACCGAATATAATAGGTTAATACGCCCTAATATTTACGTATAGCTATAACTAGCGATTCTATATATATATATATAATATAATAATAATATACTAATTAAATAATAGAAGGATAAAGTACTCTTATTAATAATAATCCTTATTAAATATACTTTTACTTTAGTCCTAAATACTTATCTTCTTTATCTAATATACGAATAAGACCTAATATTTATATACGAGATTCCCCTATTCCTATCCTTTAGAATCGAGTTAATATCGATCCGACTTTATATCGGAATCGCGAGAGATTTATACCGACGTTAAACTAGAGTTATATAGTATTACGCCTTCTGTTTAAACTCCTATCTAAGATTCTACCGATCCGTCTAAGTTATTATATAAGTATTCTAATAATTACTATAATAATCCTACTAATAATAACTATTTTAGGGTATTTACCTTTACTATTATTATAATAATCCTATTAATAACGATTACTTTAGGGTATTTACCTTTACTATTATTATAATAATCCTACTAATAACGATTATTTAAGGGTATTTGCCTTTATTACTATTATTATAATCCTATTAATAATAACTATTTTAGGGTATTTACCTCTATTATTATTATAATAATCCTACTAATAATAACTACTTTAGGGTATTTACTTTTATTATTATCGTAATAATCCTACTAGGGTTAATTATAGTCGCCCTCCCCTTATAGTACTTATAAACGTATCCGGGGTCTATATATATAAAGCCGGCCTTGCCTACTAACTTTAGTTAAAAACGCAACTACTTTATATAAGAAAATCGTAAAATCGACTTATATAAGTATAAATAATCTAGGCAAAACCCCCCCTTTTTAAAACTTAACTATTATACCTATCTAGCTATATATATTATATATACTATATATATTATATATACTATATATACTATATATACTATATATACTATATATACTATATATACTATATATACTATATATACTATATATACTATATATACTATATATACTATATATACTATATAT
>PDHP01000339.1:0-19971 GCA_003339455.1 Ophiocordyceps camponoti-leonardi (nom. inval.)
GCCTCTGATCCTGTGCCTCTGATCCTGTGCCTTTGAGCCCGTGTTTCTAAGCGTGTGTTTTCGTATGCCTGTGGCCTAAGCACGGACCTTCCCGGGGTCCGCATGCCTGTGCACCCAAATTAGGTGGGCGGGTATGCGGGGGGAGGGGTAGGGAAGTGTGGGTCAGGTACAAATAGAGAAATGTCCGGGTACAAATAGTATTACTCTAGTATAATTATCCCTTTACTTTCGTATATTTTATATAGAGTTAGGCCCTTAATAGTATTCTTAATAATATTAATAAGTAGGGAAATAAGCTACCCCCGTAGTAAGTCCCCTATAGGGGGCGGTTAAGCGTATTACCTTTATTAATAGCGATTTAGCTTCTTAGTTTTATTATATCGAGGAATAAATAAATTTTATACCTTTACTTTTTCCTATTCTTATAAATTCTATATAGTTTATTAATATATAAGCGGATAATAACTATAACTATTATACTATTATAAGTAAAAAAATAGTATAATATTATTAATTAAAACGTATTCCCTTAATAAGGGTATATTCTATTTAAATAGCTATTTATATTAGCTATTAGTATTAAATTATATTTAAAACCTTATCCTTTATTTATTATATTATCCGTTTTATTACTAATAATAATAAATAGTATATACCCATTATTACGTATATTATCCCTAGCCTTACTTAGTCCTTAATCCTAGGAACCCTATAGTTTATGTATTATAATATTTCTCTTTATACTAGCTAATAGTATTTTATTATTTACTTTACCGGGGATTTAATTATTAAATACTCCGAGTAATAGTATTCTTCTTACCTAATAGTTATTATCCTAGGATTTATTTATACTATATTACTATAGCGTAAAACTAAATAACCTTTTAGCTATTAGTTTTTTATTACTAGTCTATAGGATATCTCTTCCGCGTTTATCTAGGGTATTTCCTTATCTACTATTCCTAGTCCTTTTCTTTCTTCTAAGGTTTTCGACTTCTAGGACCTTTTTAATAAGGATAAAGCTAACGCCCTTCCTCCTTACTAGGGTAATTATAATTACCGTATTTATTTTCAACCTAATCCTAATAATTCTAATCCTAACCTCTCTTAAGGGTCTTTTTATAATATACCCTACGATTATTTATTTAAGGTTTATAAATAATTTACTAACCTTATAAATAAAGAATAAATCTAGGCTAGTTCCTCCTTAGCTATAGCCCCTATCTTCTTAGCTAAAAAGCCTAGCGGTAATTAGCGTTTTTATATTAATTATTATACTCTTAATAAAGTTATTTAATAGAACTATAACCCTCTTCCCCTTATTGAGGAGATACTTTATAGCCTTTTTACCGCCCGCTAGTTTATTAAATTAAATATATATATAACCCTTTATAAAATCTATATTATACTTAATAATAAATACCCTATTACTTTTCGGACTAGGTTTAGGATTTTTAAATACCTTATTTATTCTTTCGGACTTATAGGAATACCTACTATATTTTTATAATATATTAATACTATTTTAGGCTTTTCTTTTAGCGACTTTATAATAATATACCTTAATAATATTCTTATTTATTCCGGTAGATCTTATACCGATTAGTAGTATAAAATCCGAATTATACTCGTTTAATTATAAATAGCTAGGCTTTATCTTGACTTTAAAAAGTATAATTTTACTATTTATAAAGTTAAATACTTAGGCTTTATTATTTATACTAAATATAAGATATATCCTAACCTAGAAAAAAATTCTATAATCTATAATTAGGAAGCGTTTATACGTATTTATAGTATTTATAGTTTTCTTAGTTTTACTAATTTCTATTATAATTTTATTCCCTAGTTTACTAATATTATTATTCTCCTAGTTCGCCTTATTTATTATAATATCCCCTTCTCTTAGTCTAACAATTATTAGTATACCTTTAAATAGCTTAAGCTCGTATTTATCTCTTATCCTATTCTTATATAATAGAACTCCGATTATTATATAGTTATTAAGATAAATTATTCTAGTAAAGTAGTTAATAACTACCTTTCTTAATATAGTTAGGATAATATTCTATAGCCTATTATATACTTTTTATATAAGCTTACGCCTATAGAATATAATTATACTATTTATAATAAGGAATTCCTTATTATTATTCTTTATTTATAAAGCTAGTTTACTAAATTATATAGTATTATTAAACTATTTATTATCCTTACTAATTATAAGGCCCTTAAGTACTTTATTATACTATATTATATATTTAAAAGTTAAGCCTATTAGGCTAAGACTCTTTTTTTATTTAATTATATACTTTATTATTACCCTAGTTTATAGGCTTATTAACTTAATACTCTTTCTTAGCGGGGTTAGAATTATACTAGGCTAAGTACCCGCTTTAGTTAAATTCTATATCCTATGTCTCTCGATTCTTCTCTTAATCCTATAATTATACGCTTATTATACGCGTTTTCTACTCCTATACCTCCCCCTTATATTTCCTATTCTTATATTATTTCTTATACCTCCTATTATACCCCTAGTTTCTTTTTTATTAACCTATTCTTCTCCTAGCTTTAGTCGGATATTTTACTTATTAACCCTTATTATATTATATATTAAATAGCTATTTAGTCTAGGGATTATATCTTTTCTCTAAAGGCTTATACCCGTAAAAAAATTACTAATTATACTCTATCTACTTCTAGGTTTATTTAATACTATAATCGCTTTTAAGTCCTTAAGGATAAAATCTTAATAATTACTTTAATCTATTATACTTATAATTCGCCCCTTATTAATTACCCTAATAAAAATAATATATTTTTTCTTTTTTGGTAGGATTTTTACTAAGAGGGGATATATATAAATATTATATATTTTATACGAAATTATTATTATTTTAATAATTATATTAACTATTACTATTATTAGGGCCTCTTATAACTATTATATATTCTTTATAGGTTTTAGTAAATAATCTTTATAGACTTTATAATTAACCTTTTTACTACTATTTTATTCTCTCCCTATTATTTTATAATTCTTATTAATCGATTTTTTAAATATATTTAGCTTAAAACTATAATATTTATAAATACTAATAAGTATATATTATACTTCTTTTTTTATTAATAGTAATTCTATAGTTTTCCTAAAAATCTTATTTCCAATAAAAGCTTTAATTAGACTAATTGCTTTTAGTTTACCCTTTACCGACTTATAAGTATATATTAACCCCTTTTAACCGTATACTATTCCTAGATAAATAATAGTTTAGAATATACTAATTAAGATATTTAGGCTATTTTTATAATATTATCTCCTTTACCTAGTTTAATTAAGCTATATATTTATTTACTTATTAAATTACCTTAAATAACTATAACTCTTTAATTATAGGGGCTAGCCTTAATATACTACTTTATATTTATAATATAAACCTTTTCCTATATATTATAGATTCTAAGGTTTCCTTTATTTTACCTATTAATCGTAATATTATTTTCGTATCCCGGCTAGCTAAGAGTATATAATTCGCCAAAGTAATTATTATATAAATATAATAATACGCTTAAAATATATTTAACGGTTCTTAATACCTTATTAAGTATTTCTAAATCGGTAATTATATTTAGCTTAACCTAGGTAATATATAAACAAATTAACTCTTTAAAAAGCTTAATTATCTTAAGGCTAAATACCGTATTATTATTATCCTTACCCCTTTAACTATTATTTTAAATATACCTTTTAGTATTTATTTAACCTTTTATATTAATCTTATTAAGCGTATTATATATAACCTACTTCTTTCCTAATAAGTTACTAATTTTTAACCTAATTTTATATTATATATTTCTTTTTCTAACTCTTCCTTAGATAAATAAAAAGTAAAGGCTATACTTCAAATTAAAAATACTAGAAGGTATCCGTTTATAGGTTAATTATTATATTATTCAATTCTTATAAAATAGACTAATTATATTATACCTATATAAAAGCCTTTAAATAATTTATCGACTTATATAGCTTTAACCCGATTCGAATTATAATAAGGCAATACGTTTACTTATAATAAACCCTTTTAATTACCTTTTATACTTATACTTATTATTATTCTATAATCCTTATTCTCCTATTTACTTCCTTCTATTAAACCCTTTTAATTACCTTTTATACTTATACTTATTATTATTCTATAATCCTTATCCTCCTATTTGCTTCCTTCTATTATTATTTTAACTATATAATCCTACTCGTTATACTTATTATTCTTTTTCCTTTTCCTCTTTATCCTCTTAGTATATTTTTTAATTAAGATAATAAAGTTATTACGGGGGTTAAAAGGGGGTATTATAAAACGGCTAGTATAAGTACCTACGACCTACTAAAGTTAAGCTAGAAATAGGCGGTAGTAAAATTTCGGGCGAAATATACCTATAAGCTAGGAGGGGGTAACTATAAATCGTTCTTGCTAGTAGTATTATAACTAGCTATTAAAAAGGGGAGGGGATAAAACGCCTATAAATTATTATATAAAGCCGAGAATTATTATATTATTCTACTCCTAGGCCTAATACTCTTATATTATTTATACTATTAGCTTATAAAGATTATCCTCTTAATAATAGAGTAATTATTTATAGTATTATATAAAAGTATTAAGCCTATTAATAAACTACTCCTATTATTATTATTATTATTATTATTATACGTATATCTATATAGTATTATCGGAATTATACTATAGAGTAATCGGTATAGGAGGAAATATAGCCGCCGAGGACGCGGGAATAAGTATATTAGAACTATTTATTATTAACTATTAAGGCGTATTAATAGTAAAAAGACTCTAAGTAGGGTAAAGGGTAAAATAAATAATTATTAGTATAAACTAAAGTTATATAGCGTATTATATAAATAAGATTATTAAGTATACCTAATAGCTTAGTATATTCTCTTCCTATTAATAAGCTTCCTTAATAATAGTATAATTAATCCTTATTAAAGTATTAAGGTTATAAATAGCCTACTAAAGCCTAGTATCTATAGTAAAAAGATACCTTTCCTATAAGTACTTCCTCCGCCGCGTATAATAAGCCTAGTAAGATTATTTATAACCTTGTTAATAATCTACGCGCTTATTATTATATAAGTTATTAATATAGGGTATATATATATATACTACTTCCTTTAGTACTATACTATTATTATTATCCGAGTCTCTTCTTATAAAATACCCCCTTATACTATATATTAGAGTTATTAGCGCTTTAAATATAATTATAAGTAAGTATAAAAATAACTATATATAAATATTATTAAAGGGAAAATCAGAAAAACAATTTTATATATAGGGTTTTTATACGCTTATAAATTATAGGTATACTAATTTAGTTTCTTTACCTTATAAATTATACTTATATATTATTTTCCTTATTTAGTATATTAGGGGGGTATAAAAAGGGGTATAAAGGGGGGTATATTATAGTTTAGGCTTTACCTAGACTAATAATACGAGGTACTAAAGCTTTTATAGGATAACTTATTACTACTTATACGATATTAAGTCTTAGGACCTTATTCTTCTAGAGGATATAACTAGGATCTCTTTTTATAATAACCCCTATATTCTCTTTTTATACTCCCTACCTTTTAGTATTTTTACTAGGCCTATTCCCCTCTTACCCTAGCTTTTCCCCGCTTATTTTCCGATTATTATCCTTAGGGATTTTAACTCCTATTACCTATTATAGGATCTTTATAACTATACTTTACCTAATATCTTAACCCTTTTTAATACTATAGCCTCCCTTAGTCTTAAGCTTTTAACTCCCCCCTATAAGGTTATTTAGGAGGTTTATAACTATTATACTAGTATAATTAACCTTTTCTAGGCTACTCCCTCTAGTTTCCTTATTTTCCTTAGCCCTAACCTAACTTTTTATAACTCTAATTATATACCCTAGTCTACCTTCTTTTATATAGCTTTTCTATTAAAGTTTAAGCCCTTTTATCGCTAAAAGTCTTTTAACCCGGATATTCTTCTTATAAAGGCTTAGAATCGCCTACTCCCCTTTTATATTTACTCTTCTTCGCCTAAGGAGATAAACTCTTTTATTACCTAGCTTTATAGTAAATTAAAGGCTATAATAGTTATTATAATCCTATACTACCCTTATATTTTTAGCCTTCGTTTAATCCCCTAGTAGACTCTTAAGGTAATTAGTATAATTAAGTCTATAAAAAGAAACTAATAATATTAATAAGCGAACCTAATAGATTCTTATTAAAAGGATTATTAGGATATAATATTAATCCTTAAAAAGTCTATTTATATAATTAAAAGAAATATATAAAAGGGTTTTTTAGTATTAGCCTTTTTAAACCCCTATATTATATAGTTTATAACCTAATAGGCTTATTTATATAATTAAGCCCCCCTTAAGCTAGTTTATACTCTTTTATTAGCCTTCTCCTCTAATAGTCTATTAATATCCGATTTTATTAAAAAGGTTTAGCTTTTAAATAATAAATTCTTCCTTTACCCTTTAACTATCCTTTTACCCCTTAACCTCGATAACCTATTCCTTTTTTTTAATATTTTTTTAATAATTATAGATTCTAATATATATAAAATACTCTATAGTATTTTATTATAAAAGTCTATAGGACCTAATAGAATCCTAGTCGGCTTCCTTAAGGGATATAGCCCCCTTTTTATTATAGTATTTATTAAACTATTCTAAGGCTATATTTCCTAGGCTTACTTTCCTACTATTTATAAAGTTTCTAATATTATTATTCTCTATAAGTAGGGTAAATCGCCTAAGGTTTATTAGACTCTAGATAGTTATTAACTAATCTCCCTCCTTAATACTATTAATAAGGTTCTTAAAACTATTCTTATAAAGTATATTTTTATAATTATAAAACTTTAGGGTATTCTCTCTTTTAGGTAAATAAATAATTACCCTAGTAAATTTATAAATAATACCTTATTTTTCTTTATTTAAGTAAAGCTTAAATTAGAATATATAAAGACTATAAAGTAGATAGAGTATATACGATTTAGTATAGCTTGCTTTAATAGGAGTAAAGTATATAGGGGTCTAAGAATACGCCTCTCTTATTAGGTGTTTTATCTCCGCTTTTATATATAAGCTAATTAGATACTCTGCTTACTGCTTATATTACACAGTTAACTAACTATGTTTTATACTTACTAATAGTAATACGATCCGATCCGGGCCTGCCGACCCGGCCTGACGACACGGCCTACGCCCGGCCGGCTGTACGTCGGCTAATTCTGATTCCAAAGCTTCGCTTAAACCACCCTACGCGGGCCTCCTAAGCACACCTTGTTAAGATTATTTAGATAATATAAAGCCTTTAAGGCTTAGTTTCCCTATTTATACTTAATATAATAAAAGCCTTTAATTATATTTTATATTATAAGCTTATTTAGACTTTTAATTACCTTAGATTCCCTTTTTAGATTTCGGCTTTTTTCGCTCTTACCTTATAAACCGGTTATCCTATATACGTATTAATAATATTCTTTTAGACCCTATTTCTATTCTAAAAGGGGTATTCTAAGGGTCCTTTTTATTACTTATACTCTTTATCCTATATATCTCCTCTTTATATTATTATTTAAAGAAAATTACTAATATTATCCCTATAAGCTTTATTAATAATACGAATATTATTAATATTAATTATACCCTAGCTTAAGTCTAAGCTTAGCTTATTTAAGCCTAGGGAATTTATTAGGATTAGGCGGAAGAATACGAAATATTCTTTTAACCCCTTAAGAATAAACTCCTTTACTTTACTAAAGCCTACTAAATAAATACCTTTTTATTAATTCTTAATAGGGCTTTAATCGCCCTTACCTAGGAAGCCTATATACTCGGTATTTAGATTTACCGGAAACTCCGGTAGAAAGTATACCTTTAACGCCTCCTATAAAAACTATAAAAATAATAACTTATACTTACTAGCCTTATTATTTTTATTTAGGGTTTTACCCTCCTATATACTAAGGAGGTATATACTAAGGTTATTTAAACTATTATTATTTATAATTCCCTTTATTTTATCCCCCTTACCCTAACTAGGGGTAGCCCCTTTAGCCTTATAATTAAGGAACTTATTAAGATTTAAGCCTATTATTTTTATACTATTATTAGGGCTTACCGAGTTATACCTAGTTATTATATAAAGATTAAAGCGTATATTCCCCCTTTTAATATTTACTTAACCTATTATTCTACCTATACTTATTAATTCCTCGAATTCTATAGTTTTATTATTATAATCTATTTAGTTATTAATCGGATTATTTATAAGCTTTACCCTTATTATAACTACCCCCCTATTTCCCCCTATATTACCCTAGGAAATATATAATAAGCCTTTACCTCCTAAATAGGTTCTAGGAGTATTAGCTTATAATCTTATTAATTATTAAACCTTTACCTTTAGGATAAGTAATATACTCGCTAAGAGTCCAAGGAATAATACTTTAAATAGTATAAATAATTATATAATTATACTATTAATATACCCCCCTAGTTTTATCCGGGTATCCTTCTTATAAAGTATACCTTTTTTCTAAAGTTTTTTAATAGTATTCTTACCTAGTTTTATACTAATAGGATTAGACTTAATAAATTCCTTTTTACTTATTATATTCTTTTTATATTATTATCTTTTTACTCCTATAGTTCGGATAAGGATAAAATAGCCGAGTATATTTTTCTCTACTATTATTTTATTATTTTGTATTACCCTTTCCTTTTATATACCCCGATTATTCCCCCGAAGGATTAAGTAGACTTTATCCGGGTATTTTAGTATAAGTCCTATACTAGCCTCCTTATTAAGTAGTTTTCTTCCCTTTACCGATTATACTAATTTAACCTCGCCTTAGATTTATAAAAATAGTATATACCGGATCCTTTTTAAATTATTATCGCCTTTTTTTATTATTATTTATCCTCCTTATTATTTAACCCTTATACTATTTTAATTATTATAGAACCCTTTATAATAGCCTTTTTAAAGGGTATTTATATTCTCTTTTTAGCGCTTTTACTCTAGTCTTTTTATTTATTATTTTCTACCTTTTTATAAGCCTTTTCCCTTTTTCCTATCCTTTTTCTAAGGGAATTATAGGCGGAGTTCTACCGCCCCCCTTTATTATTACCGCTTTATTCTTTATTCTACCCTTTTTTACTACCGCCTTTCCCCCTAATTCCCTTATACTATTTTTATTTTCCTAGTCTCCTTCCCCTTCTTTTTTATCTTCCTTTTATTATTCTTCTCTTACCCCCCTAGTATCCTTTTATACCTTAGCCTACTTTTTATACTTTATTATATCCCTTAGGAGCCTAAGGTCTTTTTTTATATTCTCGTATAGTTTTTCGATTATTTAGTATATAGATTCCGGCTTATTCTTAAATAAAGGATAATTTACCGTATATTTATCGATATTTAACTCCTAATCGGAGTTATTATTATTATTAAATATATATACTAAGAGTATATTATTACCTATTATTTAGAATACTATTTAGTTTACCCTTTTCTTAATTTATTAAAGACGGGTTTTAATTTACTCTACCGCTTACTTATTATTCTTTAACTACTCCTTATTTACTTTTACCTACTTTTCTAGCTATTTATTAATCTAATTAAGTAAATATACTATATACTTAATAAGGCTAAGAATCTACTAATTAATAACCCTATTATCCTAGGTAGAAATAATAAATATAAATAGTAAAATAAGCGCCTTAGAGGCGCGAAGGTAGTTTAGCTAGTTTAAGTAGCCTATATTAAGTATAGGGATTAGTCTTATAAATCCGCTATTTTATACTAGTCTTATAATTACGCTTATTATTATTATTAATATTATTATAATTATTATTATTATTATTAATAGAGTAAGTATAATAGGCTTAGGCGGGTTAATAAGTACTTATATAAATAATAATTAAGATTATATAGCCTTATCCTATTCCTCCTTTATAATATCGTATAACTCCTTAATAAGCTTTTAAAACTATTATTATATTAACTCCCCCTATATAAACCTTATTCGTATTATTTACTTTAGCCGAATTTAGGGATTTACCCTATTTAATAAAAGTAATTAACTCTACTACCTTTTAAGCTAATACTAGTAATATTAGTTATTATTTATTAATACCTTACTCGCCCCCCGTTTATTCCTCCGGTTAATTCTTACCTTTATATAATATACGTATAATATAGTATAATAATAGTAGGCGGTTAATTAGGTATTTACCCCTTATTAACTATAGTTTCTCGCTCTTCGCCTAGACTCTATTTACCCCTTTTTATTATCGCCTATTTATTTTTTTAATCCTAATAAAAGGAACCCCTTTTAATTAAATATATTATATATAGGCTATAAGGGATATTATATAATTTATCGGGTTTTATTAGTTAAGTTTATATAATAGGAAATAAGTTAATTATAGGGTATTTGTTAATTATATACTCCTTATTCGCCTTCCTTCCTACCGCCCTTATAATTACTTTTTCCTTTATAAAAGAAAGGGTCGAATATACTTACTAAGGTAATAATAATAAAGGAAAAAGGAAGGGAAAAAAAGGGAGGAATAATCGAGGTTTTTATACCTCTTTTTTTTACCGCGCTTTACCGCTTTTTATATTAGTATATCGGGTTAGGTTTTTTTTTCTCCGCTCCCTCCCTCCTCTCTCCCCCTACCTACCTTTCTTCTACCCCCCCCCCCCCCCCTCTTATTTTTCCCCTCTTTTTTTATATAATCTACGAGACTACCTAAGTAAACGGCTTATTCTACTATATATTCGTTTACCCCTACCCTATAGCCCCCCCCCTTAGGGGCCTAGGGCCCTACTTTTACTCTATTATTAGGGGGTTTTACCCCTTCTAGAGATTTTTCCTACTTAGTATAATACTAAGGTTCTAGAAGCCCTTAAAGGCCCCTATAGTAGATTTAAATAAATAAATAAATATTACCGCCTATAAGGCGTACGCGGATAGCCTCCTTTCTCTTACCTTCTATATTCTAATTAATCTTATTTTAAACGCTTTATATAATTATACTAGGGCCTATCCCTTAATACCTATTTTATAATAGTATTTACCGATTCTTAAGGGGCTTTTTATTTATAGTTTTTTCTTTATCTAAAACTAGTAAGGCTTAATTATATTAAAGTCTAGCGAATTCCTATACTAAAGAAAGTACTATACTTTATAAAGACTATATAGCTATTATTAAATAACGTAATTATAAGCTAGTACCTTATCTTCTTATATAAGAATACTAGGTATAATAGCCTTAAGCTCCTTTATAGAAGGGAAAAGCTTAGTTAAGAGGATATACTTTTAGTACTAGTATTAGTTATTCCCTCTCTTACCTTTAGTACTATAGCCTAGTTTCCTTATTTTTTAGTTCTATTACTATTTAGGCTTTTTACTAAAAAGCTAATAAAGGTAAAAGTATTATATACTATTATTAAATTCCTATTCTTCCTTAAGAATCGGCTTAAGCTCCTCGTTTATTTTTATAATAACCTTCTTAGCTTTTTTCTTCTTAATAGCTATTTCCGGCCGCTAATAATAGTATAGCCTTTTACGATTATAAAAGAAATACCCCTAGAATATAAACTTATTCGCCCCCTTTTAATACTCTTAAATATAGCTTTTTACGAATCTCTTATTAGGCTTTCTCTATATACGATAACCGCCTTAGCGGTAGAATAGTATAATAGCTATCTTATTAGACTAAATAGCCTTTTTCTAGTTATCTAAGGTCTAATTCTTATATTTAAGGTACTAGTTAAGCTATTCCTTTTTTATTTTTATTATTAAACCCGGCTTCCTTATTAGCTTTATCTCCCTAAAGCCTACCTTATAAAGAATCCGCTAAAATATATTAGAAATAGGGTATTTATCAGTATAAAGCTCTTCTATAATAATACTATAGGTTTTTTCTCTCCTAAACCTATCCTATTATATCCTTATAATAATAACCTTATAAAGGTTTTCTTTCTATTTACCAGATAGCCAAATTACTTTGTATTTTCGAAAACTTTATCGCGAAGAATAAATAGTTAGCTAGGCTAATAGCTATATTTATACACTCTTAAATAAATCCCTATAATTATCCAAATAGGTATTCTTATAAGGCTTATAATCTTAGCTATAAAGGCGCCTTATATCTTAAGTAAAGTAATAACCGCCCGAGTTATAATATTCGTTTTTTTAACCTATTTATACCTATAATAAGGCAGCCTTAGTATATAAAAGAGTAGCCTAAATTACCCTTCTTTAGCCCGAATTACCCTTTTTAAGCTTAATTTAAGCTCTTTTAGCTTAATTCGGCCGTTTTTTACCTTTTTAGCCCGCTCTTTATATAGAAAGGAAAAGAAAAGTAGTACTTTTAAGACTCTCTTTAGCTAAGGAAAGGAAAAGGGGTAAGAGTCTAAAGAAGAAGAGCCTATATACTAACTATCGGGATTAAGGAAAGCTTTATATACAAGGAGAGGGAATAAAGATAGGATTAATACTTTATATAAAGTTAGGGTAAGCTCTATATAATTATTATCTCTAACTCTCTATCTAAGGGTAATTATTCTAACTACTTATATATAAGTACCTCTTCTAATCTAGAATATAGAAGAAGAAGAGAAAAGCTTCCTAACGATTCTACTATAATCTATTATCTTCCTATAGGTTCGTCTAGAGTAACCGAAGGGTCGTATAGTATAGCCGAAGGAGTCTATAGAATCTATGAGATAACCCTAAATCGTATAATTAAATAGTTATTAAGAAGGAAAGGATTATAGTAAGGTATAAATCGCCGAATCCGGCGATTCCTCGTATTAAGAGATTATAAGGTCTAAGAGTAGATTTATTATATAATTATAGGGATTATTATAAAGGTTATTATACCTTATATAAGTAGTTATACTTAATATACCCCCCTAGGAGCGACTATAGCGGCTCCTACCGTATTATATTTATTATATACTAGCTTTATTAGATAAAAGGCTATACTAAGATAAAACCGAGTTATTAAATAAAGCGGGTAAAAAGCTAGCCTAGTAGTACCTTAATTAGTCTATTAGCGATTATATAATTCGTATTAACGTAGATTATATTAAAATAATCCTCGAAGAATACTTACCTTACCTAGGTATTATAAATATCGATATACTTAAGAGCGGTTTTAATCTAGAGTATATTTATAATAATAAGTCGGATTATTTACTTATTATTATATTTGATTATAGGCTTATAATTAAGCTAGAAATAGATTTATTAAAAAAGGTAAAAGAGATTAATAGTCTCCTTAATAGTTTAGGTAAAAGTAAGGAGCTTTACCTCTATTAATAAAGTTATAACTATTATTTACTTATTTACTACCTACTAAATAGGGCTATTAAAAAGCTTAATAAGGTATCCTTAGCTTAATTTACGGCTATTTAGGTTATTAGCGAAGGCTATATCTAAAGTAATCCGGATTTCTTCGTTATTATAGTATTAAATATCGATCTCGGTTAAATCTCTATAAAACTCGATTATAAAGAACCTAGTAGTATATAGGTATTAGATTAATTAGTCTATAACCTAAGTATACTTTACTATAGGGTTATATAGGTACTCGGTCTATAACCTAAGTATACTTTACTATAGGGTTATATAGGTACTCGTTAAGTTTACTATAAGCGAAGAAAATATCTAGTCGAGTAGTATTAACTATAAAATTAACGTATTTAAGCCTTTTCTAATAGGTAAGGATTTACTATAGTAAGGCTTATTTAGTTGCCTTCTATAACTAGTTATTAGGAAACGGGTTACTTTTATAGGAGTTACTCTTTATAATATTAAACTAAGTAATAACTTATTTAATATAGGCTATCTAGTTAAACTATATACGTTTTTATTATTAATCCTTAATAATATAAATCCTAAGGTACTATTTAATCTCTCCGAGTTATATTAATTCGTATATACTTAAGAGTTATTAGATAAAGTCTTTAATATTATTTTTATAGTTTTTCCTAAATAGGATTATAATATTATTTATAAAGAAGAAGACTAGAAAGTTAGCGTAGATTATAATATAGGGTTTATCCGTATACTTTTAGAGTCCTAACTTAGTTATTATAATAGTAAACTTATATTATTATAAGGCTAGGGATTATCGAAGGCTATATAATACCCTTTTTAGGTATAGGACTTATCCCTACCTTTTAAAGCCTTTAGGGTATTCGATATATACTATTTTATTAATTTTTATATTAACGAAGGTATTTACTATATTTAACTAAACGTACTCTAGGTCGAATTTTATTATTAGGGCTATTATAAGCCTAAAGTTATAAGCTATAAGTATTATTATATATATATTTTTATCGGATAGTTATTATAAGTCTCCTCGAATATATAGGCAGGACTTATATTTAGCTAAGTACTCGTTTTTATTAAATTTATACTAAAAAGCCTATATAAAAGGGAGGGCTCTCCCGTATTTAGGAAGTATTTAATTATAATAGAGTAATTCGAATATATTTTTATCGATTAGTTTTTAAAATTCTTTATTAATAGCCTTTTTAAACTTATTCTTAAATAAATACCCTATTATATCTTTCTAATTATACGGAGTAGGCGGGATAGTATTTTAATAAGGTCGTATTTTCTATATATCGAATACTATTATATAAAATACTATTATATAGTTAATCCCTATATAATCTTTATAATCCTTTAGGTTTATAAACGTAGGGACTTAAACTTCGAATTATATCTAGTAGTCTTCTTTTTATTAAACCTACTAGGTATTAATTATTTTTAGTTTAGGGGTTAAAGGACCCTAAGTCTCGATAGTATATTCCTATATTATATAGGGAATATCGGCCGATTCTTTAGTATTTCCGGTTTCTCCCTAGGGCTCCTCTTAAAGCTCCTTAGAGTTATTAACTATAATTATATTTATTTAATCTAGTAGTTCTAGGGCTATATTTATAAGTCTATAAGTTCCTATAACTACGAGATTATCTACTATAGCTAAGGGGTCCGGGTTTTTAGTATATAGAATAAGTAGGATAGTACTTTAATAAAGTCGTATTTTCTATATATCGAATACTATTATATAAAACGCTATTATATAATTAATCCCTATATAATCTTTATAATCCTTTAGGTTTATAAGTATAGGGATTTAAACTTCGAATCGTACCTAGTAATCTCCTTTTTATTAGACTTACTAAGTATTAGTTATCTTTAGTTTAGGGGTTAAAGGACCCTAAGTCTTAATAGTATATTCCCGTATTATACGGGGAATATTAGCCGATTCTTTAGCATTTCTAGTTTCTCCTTAGGGCTCCTCCTAAAGCTCCTTAGAGTTATTAGCTATAATTATATTTATTTAATCTAGTAGTTCTAGGGCTATATCTATAAGCCTATAAGTTCCTATAATTACGAGATTGTTTATTATAGCTAAGGGGTCCGGGTTTTCGGTATTATTAATATATTCTAGGAAGTAGATAGTATCCTCGGCTTCTCGTAATCGTTTATTATTATTTTTATAAAATTATACTTTATTAAATATTATATTTTTAATCCTTTTAACTTTATATTTAGCTAGGATTTAAATCCTAAAAATATTATTAGAATTATAACCTATAAAATAGCCTTTTTTAATATAGGGCTTTATTTATAAATTCTATTATTAAATCGATTATTAGGCTTATTTTATAAAAGGGTATATAAGGTACCCGTATACTTATAAGTATAACGTATTAATAGTATAACTTATTTATTTCCTACTATAATCCTTAAGCTAATCGTATAACTTATTAAGTAGCGTAGACTATTTAATCGACCTATTTAGAGTCCTATTATAAATATAGGTTATTACTTTCTAGATTTCCGGCTATAAAGACTTTAGGAGGTTAGCCCCGATTCCTATAGCTCTAGCCTTTATTCCTACTACCCCCCTAGTATACTCGGCGGGGCTATTCTAGGCAGAGGTATAGGGTATTATAGTTTTATCTTAAATACTATTATGTTTAATCTATTCATCGTAGCCTAATTATAACCTATAGTTATTATTATAGTAAAGGACTACGACTTTAAGGTTAAATTATCGTTTAATAAATATTATAAAAACCTCTAATATATAGACTAATATTATTATTATAGTATTAGCTAGTAGGAAGTAAAATATAACCTTTATATAGTCGTCGATAGTTATAAGTACTATTATCTTCCTATTATATAAAGTATTATACGGGAAAAGGTCGAAATAGAGTCTCTAAAAGGGTTATTCTACCTTAGAAGATAGAGGAGTCCTCTTAATTAAATACTTTACTTTTACGAGGGAATATAGCTTATAGTTAATAGTAAGAGGGGCGTTTTTAACCCCTATAATCTATTTAAGAGTAGTAGCTCCTAGATAGCTAAATTATTAATAAAAGACTATTAGGCTAGGGTTATTATTATTATCTTTATTTTTATTCTTATTATTATTTAATACTATTATAGCTATAGCGGCTATAGGCGGTATATAGTCGTTTTTATAATAATATAATATAGCTTACTTATATATAGTTATTATTTAATATACTTATCGTTTATTAATACGTATAATCCTATTAAGAAGGCTCTAATCGATCTAGGCCTTATAAAGTCGGTAGCCTAAAACTATATTATAATAAAAATCGGGAATATATAGGACGTTAATAAGCTTCTAGGTATTCCTATTCTTAATAGGGAATTCTATAATCCCTTTTCCTAAAAGAAGGAGAAAGCTAGATCCTAAAAGGACCTAAAGGGGTTTTACTAGGGGTATATATTCGGTAAAAAGTATAAGTTTATAGAATATATAATCGTTAGCCCCTATATTTATAATAATTAATTTCTAAAGGGGATAAGTCCTAGGATTTATTTAATTAATAAGCCCTATATTAACTACGAAGGCTATTATAACCGCTAAAACTATAGGGATATTTTCCTTCTTCTTATCTTTAATCTAGTTAACGATAGCGATTAATTTTTCTATTAAGTCCTTAAGGTAAGGTTTCTCTTTAATAAAGGCCTTTATTTTCTTAATAATATTAGAATTAGGCTTTTATTTAGTTAGCCTAATACCCTTATTCTAATAAAAGTAGTTACTAAAGAAGTAGGACTTTCCGTATATATATTATAGCTTCGGCCTATCGCTACTCTCTCCCTTTTATATAATAAGGGTAGTTAGCGTATACTACTAGGGTAATTTTAATAAAGGGGTAACTTTCTCGAACTAATTACTAATTTTATATTTATTAGGGATAATAGGTTTAGCAATAGTACTATCGTTTATAAGTTCTTCGATCCTATTTATTTAATAATTATAAAATTCAGGGTTAACTTCCTTAATAGTATTTACGAATACTATTATAAGTCTAATCCTATCGTTATTAGGGAGTAATTTAAGGCTAATCTCGGTTAAGGCCTCTTAGTACTTCGAGACCTAAATAGTAATCTTTATTCTATCGGGAGCCTTTAGTACTTTATTATACTAATTAAGTACTTCCCTTTATCGAATCTATACTAATAGTTTAATTCGGTTATATAGGGTTAGGAGTTCTATAGCTATATTACTCTCGTAGGTAATAAAACTATAGTAGGAGCTATTAGTCTTTATAATAAACTCTTAAATCTTAGTAAGGGCTTTTATCTTAGCTTTATAGGTAGTAAGTCTATACTTATACGTCGAGACTTAAATCTTATAGGCCTTAATCGTATTATTAATAGTTATTTAAATAATCTATTTATCTAAAAGCTCCGGTAGTACTATAGGCTCGACTAGGGGAACTCGGTCTATTACTTCGGGGTTAATATAAACCTAAAGGTCGTATAGTTTAGTATACTTCTTAATAATACTAATCTACTTCTTCTAGTTATTAGGTCCCCGAAGGGTAATAGAAGTATTAAGGGTAGTATTATTAGTTATATTTATTATTTATACCTTTAATCTACGTTTATAAGCTTTAATTAAAAGGTTCTAGGGTTTGTTTTTAAACCGGTATTAGGTTTACCTTTATAAATATATTTTATTAGTTTTATTAATTTTATTAGGTTTATTAATTATAAGTAGGCTTTAGGTCTATTATATAAAGTCTCTCCTTATAAGAAGGAGCTTAATTTAAACGTAATTAAGAGGTTTTTCTATTATATAAAATAGGTTATTCCCTATAAGAAGGGATTTAAAAATAAATTTTAGGGTTCTAATTAATTAATTAATTTTTAAATACTTATTACTTTATAAATACCTTTAAACAAATCGTTAAGAGCTTAATAAGCTAGGCTTATAACTATCGGGATTAGGGAAAGCTTTATATATAAAAAGAGGGAATAAAAATAGAGAATAAGGGGATTAATACTTTATATAAAGTTAGGGTAAGCTCTATATAATTATTATCTCTAACTCTCTATCTAAGGGTAATTATTCTAACTACTTGTATATAAGTACCTCTTCTAATCTAGAACGTAGAAGAAGAAGAGAAAAGCTTCCTAATAATTCTATTATAATCTATTATCTTCCTATAGGTTTGTACGGAGTAACCGAAGGGTCGTACGGTATAGCTAAAGGAGTCTATAGAATCTACGAGATAACCCTAAATCGTATAATTAAATAGTTATTAAGAAGGAAAGGACTATAGTAAGGTATAAATCGCCGGATCCGGCGATTCCTCGTATTAAGGGATCGTAAGGTCCGAGAGTAGATCTATTATATAACTATAGGGACTATTATAAAGGTTATTATACCTTATATGGGCAGCTGTACTTAATACTAATAAAGTACCCCCCCCTATTATTTTAGTAGTAAAATACCTTTTTTTCTTTTTTCTAATAGCGATTCCCCTAGCGCTATAACTCTAACTTTTAAAAGCAACCTCCGTAGAATTAGAAGTAATAGCTAGGCTAGGGACCTATTAGCTTATAGTACTATATAAAATTATTAAGAAAATATGTTTTTAATTATAGAATATATTATTAATAATTTAATATTAATATTAAATAAAACCTAAATATTATAAAAGGATAATAAATAATATAAAATTATTTTAATAATATAATTAAGCTTAAAAGTATTATTATTTAGATTTAAATATAATAATATATATATTTATTTTATATATAAATAATTCTAAACTAATTATAATAAAATAAGTAAATTATTCTTATTTTTAGTAAAGTCTTTAATTATACTAGAAACTTTAAGGTAACCTATTATAATATAAGTACTTATAATTTATCTTAGATAAGCTTTTAACTAGTCTTATTTAAGCCTATTAGTTATTATTAAAAGCGTTTATATTATTATTTAAAAATAATTTATAGTCTAAAAGTAAAATATTATAAATTAGGCTACAACTTTAGAATAATATAAGGAATACTTAAAAAGAGTCTAATATAAAAAAAATAAAAAAACTAATTTTAGAATTAATAAAAGATAATTAAAAACAATATAAAAATATTAATTTTAATATATAACTAGGCTAATTACTAGAAATACTATAGTATATAGTATAACCGCTTATATTTTTAATACCGCCCTTATAAGCGCTTATAATAGTTCTTTATATAATTACTTATATATAAGTATAAGAGTTTATAACTTGGATATAAATTATTATACTTACTAATACTAATATTTATTACTTAGTTTTTATTATTAGTAATAATAAGGAAAATATATATAAGATTAAGAATAAAAATATTTTAAAATAAGTAGTAACTTAGCTCTAATAAAAGAAGAAGAAGAAGAAGAAAAAGATAATAAATAATAATAATAATAATAATAATAATAATAATAATAATAATAATAATAATAATAATAATAATAATAATAATAATAATAATAATAATAATAATAATAATAATAATAATAATAATA
>PDHP01000340.1:0-19835 GCA_003339455.1 Ophiocordyceps camponoti-leonardi (nom. inval.)
ATAGGGCAAGGGTAAACGAACGTATAATAGGATAAGCCGTCTACTTAGGTAGTCTCGTAGATTATATAAGAAAAAGAGGGAGAAAAAGGGGAGGGGGGGGGGGGGAGGGTAGAAGAGAGAGGGAGAAAGAGAGAGAAAGAAAAAAGGGAGGGAGTAGAGAAAAGAAGACCTAACCCGGTATACTAACGTAAAGGCGGTAAGGCGCGGTAGAAAAGGGGGTATAAAAACCTTAATCGCTCCTCCCTCCTCCCTCTTTTCCTTCTTCCTTTATTAATATTACCTCGGTAAGTACTTCCTACCCCTTCCTATATAAGAGAGAAAAGGCGGTTATAAGGGCGGTAAAAGGGGAAATAGTAGAGGAGTATATAATTAACGAGTACCCTATAGTTAACTTAGCCCCTACCCTTATTATATACGCTTAATTAGTAGAACCTAATAAACTATATAATATCCCTTATAGCCTATATATCCTATAGCTAATCGAAAAGGGCTTTTTTTATTAGGATTAAAAGAGTAAATAAACGGTAGTAAAAAAAGGGGTAAACGGAGTCCGGGTAAGGAGCGAGCGATTATAGCTAACGAGGGGTAGGTACCCGATTATCTACCTACTATTATTATACTATAGCGTATAGGTATTATACCTAGGTAAAAGTCGATCGGAGGAGTAAGTAGGGGGCGAGAAAAGTACTAATAAATAATAATTAATATTACCTACGTTAGCCTAAAAAGCGGCGGAATTAATAGCTTTTATTAAGCGAGGCGGATCCCCGAATATAGCGGAGGTAAGTAATACGAGCGCGGTCTAGGCGGAGAAAGCTAATAAAATAATAGTTTCGGAAGCTCTTTAGGGAACTATAATAAATCGTAAAAGAGGAGTAGGATAAGGCTATACGACCTTAGTCGTTACTTATATAAGCGCTTATTAACCCGCTTAAGCCTATAGTTCTTACCCTACCGGCGGCGGTAATAACGACGATAACGAGGAGCGCGCCTATAGGGCTAGTATAAAGCGGCGGATTTATAAGGCTAATCCCTATACTAAATATAGGCTACCCGAACTAGCCGAATTACCTATAGCCCTAGGAGGCGCTTAACCTATTACCGTATATCGCCCCTACCTAAGATAGTAGAGTTATCGATTAGTAGATTCTTAGCCTTATAAAGTATATAGCGTATTTACTCGACTAAATCGATAAACGGCTAGAGAAGTAGGTAAAGGCGGATAAGGAATAGTCGAAAAGTAATTAGTAGGCGGTAGAGCGGATTAAAACCCGCCTTTAATAAATCGAGAAGGGGGTAAACTAAATAGTACTCTAGATAATAGGCGGCGATATACTCTTAGTATATATACCTAACGATAATAAGACTTCCGACTAGGAGCTTAATATCGATAAATACGCGCTATATTACCCCCCGTTTAGAGATAAGCCGGAGTTTATACGTTAAGTAATTAAAAGGTTATATAAGAATATAAAAGGGGACTTTAGTATCCTTAGGGATACTATAGAGTATAGGGAGTAGGCTAAGAGGTAAAAGGATACCGGGGGGCCTATAGAAGAATAATAGGAGGAAGGTAAAAAGGAAGGGGAAGGGGATAAGGGAGAGGGATATAGTATAGGGGAATCGGAGTAGGAGATAATAATAAAAAGGGATAGGATAAAGAGTAAGGCGGTAATAACGGAAGGGGGTAGTAGGACTCCGCTTATAGTACCCTCGGGGGAGGGATAGGAGGAAGAAAAAAGGCCGGCGAAAAAGTAGAAGATAGCGGGTAAAAAGACGGGAATAAAGGCGCTAAAAAGGGGGTATAAACGCCCCCCGAAAAAAGGCTAATACGGAGGATTACGTAGCGGCTAAAATAATAGTTAAAGGGTAAAGGGGGTTAAATAATAAAGAGGGGATAAGTAATAGTAGAAAAGGTAATAGTAAATTAAAATAGTATTAGAGCTTATTATACTTATAAGTCTAAAGTAAGGTCGAATTAGTATAGCTAACGTAAGGAAAAGAACTATCTAATAAGGAGGCTAGTATAGGACTTATACTAGAGTACCTAGACAAGGTCCGCTTAATCCCTTAGGGGGGTAATCGGAGTACGAGGAAGGAGAGGGTAGCGTAAAGTAGTAAAACGATAGCGGAGGAAGATATATTCGGCCGTTTTATCCTTACCTAAGCTATAAGGGTAGAAAAATAATAGTACGGAAGGGATACGGTAAGTAAAGAAAAACCTATTAAGTCTAATCCTACCGGTATAAAGCTAGGTAAAAAGGCTATTAAGGAACTTCGGAAAAAAGGTATACTTCGTAAGGAGGATACTTAAACGAAAATAGGGGGGCGCGTTAATAATATAACTATAGGACTACCTATACTATTTAAGATAGTATTCCTTAGCCTCCTAGCGAGTATACTACTTATCCTAAAGGCGGAAGTCTAGTAGTCGGCGGGATTATAAACCGGCGGCTCCAGAACCTACCTAGGAGGTAAGGGCTTATTATACGTCCTTAAGGGTAACGTAGGGGGCGGCTAGGGGGCGGCCGCGGTAAGGGCGGAGTCGATAGGTAACCCGACTAATAACCGAGCGGACTATAGCGATAAAACCGCGGGATTCGAGGAACTAATAGGTATAGGCGGAACGATAGGTTAAGTAAATATTAAGAAGGGGAATATACGCTTTAATTTCTATATAATAACTAGGCGTAGCCTAGTAGGCCCTAGTAATAGTACGAAGATAATAGGCTTAGACCTTTATAAGCTCCTTAATCGTAGGGCTAGAGGGTTTACCCCTAGCTAGGGTAGGGGGGATAAAGTAAAGGGAACTATAGGCGATAGCGGTATAGATAACCTTAGTATATACCTCCTTAGTATAGGGGAGGGTAAAACCCTAAGTAGAAGTAATAAGGCTAGTAAGTATAAGCTATTATTTTTATAGCTTCTACTAAAGGCGCTAGAAGTAGGCTTTCTACCGGAGCTTTTAGTAGATCTAAACGCTAAGTATATAGGCTTCCTAGGTAGGGGCGATTAATACTCTATCGAGGACTAATAAAAAGGTATCCGCCTAATAAGCTCTAGTAAAGTAAAGGAGTTCGCTTTTTAGGGGTTAAAAGGATATTTCGTACTCTTTAGCCTAATCCCGATATATAGCTTAGGCTTAAATAAGCTAAGCTCGGACCTAAGCTAGGGTCCGGCCGGTATTAATAATATTCGTATTATTAGTAAAACCTATAGGGATAACCCTAGTAACCTTCTCTAAATAGCGGTAAAAAGAGGAAATATATAGGATAAAGAGTATAGGCGATAAAAGGGACCCCTAGGGTACCCCCTTTAGGATAAAAACGGGGTTTAAGAGAATACTATCGATATATAAATAGGACGACTAGTCTACGAGGTAGGAGCGAAGGAGGGCTAAGATCTAAGGAGGGAATCCAAGGTAATTAAGAGTCTAAATAAGCTTATAATACGAAATATAGTCGAAGGCTCCTATTATATCGAGTATTAGTAGGGAAACCGATCCTCGAAGGCTTTATATTATCCGAATAGTTTCGGTAAGGAGAAGAAGGGTACTATCTATAAACCTACCGGGGCGGTTACCTATCTACTCGAAAGGTAGAACGCCCTAGAGCTCCGCGGCCGTAGAGATATACTTCGTAAGGACTATTTCGAGAACCTTATTAATAGTATTAAGGAGGGAGATTAGTTAGTAGCCGCCTAGAGTCCGGTAGACCTTAGGCGATTTACCCTATTTATATAGGATAATAACGTTAAAAACCTTAAAGGTAGTAGGAAAGTAAGCCTAGGAAATATAGCCCTAAAGTAGCCTAGTAAGTACTATAATAAGGGGGGGGCTATAGCCCTTAAGGAAGCCGACTAGGATCCTATCGGGTCCCGCGGACTTCTATAACGAAATACTATAGAGTGCCTTATATATATTAGAATCTATAATAATTAAAAAGATATCGAAAAAGGGGAATAAATTATCGAGGTTAAAAGGTAGGGGTATAGTCGGAGGATAGGGAAAGAACTTATTACTTAGAAGTCGGACCTTCCTAGCGAAATCGGATATTATAGGACTATTGGGAGAGGAGGCTAATAGAGGTATATAGGCAGGCTTAGGGGGGGCCTAATTATATAAACGGGCTTAACGGGTTATAAACTATATAATACGGGGGTCCGAAAAGGCTAATACGAGGAAGCCCCTTTATATATTTCTCTTAGCCGTATAAATAGACTTCTTAAGGGTTAATATCGTATCCTAATAATCCTTCTAGTAGGAGTCTATCGGGTTTACTCGCTAGCGTTATTAGTTCCTCTTTATAGACCTAGTCGTACTTATTACCTCGGAAGTCTACTAGGGGACTAATCGGGGTCCGAAGGTTTAAGGGTAGTAGGGGATAATAATAGCCGCTATAGCCTCTAATTCTCTATAAAGCTAGGCGATAAAGGAGTTAATTTCCTTAGGCGAAGAGGAGCGGATATAAAAAGGGAGAAGGTAATTCTTAGCCTCCGTAAGAAAAATATCCGGGTAAAAGGACTTCTATTAACGGAAGGGCTTAGACTCTAATAGGAGAGCTATATAAAAGGAGGCAGCCTAGGGAATATAGTCGGAGTTATAAAGAATTAGGTTAGGGCTAAGGAAGGTAGGAAGGCTAAAGGGGGTAGCCTAGAAAAGGTCGATCGTACTAGTCTAACGGTTATAAACCTCCTAAATAACCTTATAAGGAGGAGTTAAAAGCTTAAGACTAAGAGAGGCTATAATATCGAGGAGGGTTAAAATATAGGGTAAGGTATAGCTATAGAGGTCCTATAATAGGTAATAGGAGTTAAAGTCCCCTAGGATAATAACCGAAGAGCGAGTAGGGAATAACTAGGGTAAAAGAAGGATAAGTCTAGTAAAAATACTAAAAGGTAAAGAGTATAAAAAGAGAATATAAAGACTATCGTAAAAAGAAACCCTAGTAATATCCTCCGAAAGAACTAGGTCCTAGGACTTAATATCGTATTACTTATAAATATAAATAAGTACGCGGCTAGAGCCCTAGATAAGGCGGTAAGGGGTAAGGCTAGGGAGTAATAGGCGGTTATACGAGTTAAGCTAGAACTCTTAAAGAGCGATAATATTATAGCTAATAACGGAGGAAAGGGCGAAATAGGTAAAGTAGTTTATACGCTAAATATTCTAGGTAAGGGTTATAATCTTTATAATAGTTATATCGAAGGTATAGAGAATAGCGATTACGTAGAAAGGGTAAACTAGGTATAGGATAGAATAGAGGATAATCCTCCCCTACTACCCTATCCGCCCCTTCCCCCCTTAGTACCCCTTATACTCCCGCGGGGGGCGGTCGCTCCCCGAAAGGAGGACGAGCCTCGTAAGGCTAAAGCCCCGCGGAGAGTAGGACTACCCCGGGTTATTAAGGTACCTCGCGTCGGAGGTCCGCCTTAGGGCGTAGGGCTAGGGGTTAGATCTTAAGAGGAAACGAGAGTAATAGGGTTAAAAAGCTAAGAATTAGCGAGATTAAGGTTTAGAGTACGGTCGAAGTCCCCGGAGGAGCCCTAGTAGGGTTATTTACGTAAAAAAACCTATATAAAGCCTTCGGTATTAGTATAGGGGGATAGGCAGCGGGCGGGCGACCGGACTATAGGCGGCTCTTAAAAGCGCTAGGGGTAGAGTAAATAATTAGCCTTAGCCTTTTCCTACTATTAGCGGGAGATAGGGTAATCGTATACCTAAGCGGCGTAAGTACTATCGTATAAAAGGTAGTACTAGGGTCGATCCCCCTTATTAGTAGAGTAGGACCCTTCTCCTCTATCGTATAAGGCGGAACTATAATAGCTATAATAGGGGTTTTCCTAATAGTATTTAGAGATATAATTATACTAAAAGTAATTATAATACTATTTAGGGCGTACCGATTTATCGTAGGGTTTATAGTAAATAATCTCCGAGTCGATTATAAAGCTATTCGTATAAAGTCGGTTTACGTCGGCTATACTACTAATACTAAGAATAAGGTTTATCCGGGGGGTAATACCTTATAGGCCCTTATACGGCTTTATAGCCCTAGAGCGAGTAATATTAATATAGTTAATAGTACGAAGAATAACGAGGAGAGTATTATAATCCCGGAGAGTAGACTCCGTACGGACGCCTTTAGTAATAACGGCGAAAGTCTAGCGTATACGTATTACTTCTATACCGAAAGCTCGCTAAATCTAGCTATCCTAGTCTACGAAACTCTTCTTCTTAGCGTCGAAAATAAGGACGATATTACTACTCGGGAGGTATTAGGCTATAACTATAGCTAGTATACTTATTACTTCGTTCGCCTTAGCGATAAGGGTAGGAGGGGGTAGGGATAGGACCCTATTTATAACGGGAATATCCTTTAAGGAAACGAGGACCTCGCGGTCGTATTAAGCGGGGACTAGGCGGACCCTTATTAAAGCGCTAATAATAGGTTCCCTAGCGGTAGCGAGAATAAAGGCCTAAAACGGCTAGCTAAAGGGGGCGGATTTCGTCTAGAGTATAGATATAATAGCTTTCTCTATAGTCTTTTAAATAGCCCTAGTAAGCGATACGGGAAGGGGCGCGGAGTCCGCCGGAGGAGTAGTAGAACTCTAGGAGTAAAGTTTATCGGCGAGGGAATTAATAATAGTCTATATAGCGCGAAAGCTATCCTATAAGACTACCTAGGTAAGTTTATCGAAAGTAGACTTTAGGAGGGGATTAGTCGGAGCCCGAGGCGTATCTACGAAAGGGTTATTAAAGGATAAAGTAACGTTAAAAGAAGGCGAACCCGCCGGCTAGTTTTAGCAGGACTATCGGAGTCCGAGGGTTCCCCCGTCGAGGTCTATACCTCTACCCGGGTCCCCCCCGGAGGCCTTACCCGATAGCTCCGCGTACGGGGCTATTCTCCTAGAGGAAGAAGGCGTATAGAAGAAGCTAGAGAGATGGGTTATTAGTCGTATCGAACGGACTAGCGATGAGCTCCTTTTTATCGCGTCGCGATATTACGTATAATAGAAGAAGATTAATAGATTAATAAGGTAATTAACTAAGGATATTATTAAAGCTAGCCTATTAACCCTAGTATTAAAAATAATATTAGTTATAATTTATAATAACTCTATTTAGAAGATTCTAAATAAGTATTACGAGGATAAGGATAATAAAATAGCTTAGGTAAAAGTAGGTAGTTATTAAATATAATAGAGATTAGTTTATATAAACGGCTATAAATATATAATTATTATAGTTCGGGCTTTACCCGGACTAGCGATACGAGGTATTAGGGCTTTTATAGGATAACTTATTACCGCCTATAAGGCGTGCGTAAATAGCTTCCTTCCTCTTACCTTCTATATACTAATTATTTTTATTTTAGACGCTCTATATAGTTATATCGGGGCTTATCTCTTAATATTTAATTAGTATTAAACCTTCTTTTAGCTAATAAATACCCCTATAAAAGCCTTTATATTATAATAAGGCGGGGGTATTCCGCTTATACCGAATATAAATACCCGTATTATAAAGCTATAGTCTATAATCCTAGTCTAATAGTAAATACTAACTACTTAGAATACTTAGCTTAAGGCCCTCTAGTTTAGCCGCTATAAGCTATTACCTACTAGCTTACTATTTAATAATAATAAGAATGTTTTCCTTATATAGTATACCTTAATCTCCTATAAGTTATAAGCCGATTATAACTTTATTAACGACTCTTATAATTAATAGGTCTTTATTTACTAGAACCTCTTGCCTTTTATTTAGGCTAAGGTAGCCCCTTATTTCGAGGATAATACGGCTATAAATTATAACCCCGAATACTTTCTAAATTACCTTAGTACTATATTTCTAGACCCTTATTAGTATTAAACCGCTATAGTTAAGCTCGAATACCTTAAGTAATAGTCTAAAAAACCCTTTTCTAATTTTTTAGTTTATTTTAAGGCTAAGTTAGCCCTTTTAGGCGGCTTTATATAGAATAATAAGGTAAAAGTCTTATATCTCCGGTATTCGCTCTCCCCCGACCTTTATAATTATTATATTAGCTATAGTATACTTTTTAATAACTTTTAGGCGATTATTTAACGTATTCGTAAAATCGCTATAAATATTAAGTCCTTTTATATTAATACCTATTATTATCTACCTCCTCCTCCTACCCTAGCCCCTAATAATAATACCCTAATAACTAGGGTTAATAAAACCTCGACTATACCCCCTTAGTCTAATAATTATTAGTAGGGATCGTTTTTAGGCTAGTATATATTATAGGTTAATACTAATATTATCGAAAAGTATTATACTAATAGCGTATATTTTTAATATAGCCGCTCGGGCTATTATTTATATACTTATAGCTTTCTCCTTATATAATATAATTATTCCTCTACTTTTATATATTCTACGTAGAATTAGGTTTTTAATATTACCCTTAATAACGTTATTATTATTAATTCTTACTCTAGGGACCTAAGGGTAGGTTTCTAGGATATAATATCTTCTTTATTATAGAGAGGAAAAACCAGGCAAGGCCCGGGGGAAAACCCCTCTCTCCTTATAGTATAGCTATACTAGGGTATAACGGCTATCTATAAAGTAACGAGTCGGAGTTACTAATTATCTATTCCGGATTTGTTTTATATATATAGTTATTATTAATTAGGCTAATCGTCGGACTTAGCGTACTAAGGGGTTATTATATATATATTCTTAGGGTAATTATTATATACGATTATACTTATATCGGCGAGAGAAGGTATTTAGGGAATAGCTAGTCCGAATTCGTATAAATACCTTATCCCTAGGCCTTAGGCTCCCGGGGTAGCCTACTATAAATAGGGTTACTACTTTTATCTCGTACTAACCGACTCTTTAGATCCGATCCTTACCGACTTTATCTATCGTTCCTACTTAAAGGTATAGGAAGCTACCCCGTATTCCGCGTCGAAGAAGTACCGAAGAAAGACCGAAATAAAGTCGAAAACTAGGATAGGAGCTACCCTTATAATACGACGAGACTATACTAGACCGAGTAATTTATAAGCGCTATAAGGATAGCGCTAGTTACGGGAAGAGTTAAAAAACTTAGCCCGTTATACCCTCCGCCGGATTCGAACCGATTATACCGCTTATTAGGGTGCCGTTTACTCTTTAGGCGCTTAACTACTACGCTAGGAGGGCCCTTAATAACGTTAATAAGTAGGGAAACGAGCTACCCTTATAATAAGTCTTTTACTAGGAGTAGCTAAGCGTATCGCCTTTACTAGTAGTAATCTAGCTTCCTAGTTTTACTAGATCGAGGAATAAATAGATTCTATACCTTTATTTCTTTTTATTCTCGTAAATTCTATTTAGGTTATTAATATATAGGCGGATAATAACTATAACTATTATACTATTATAAGCGAAATAATAATATAATATTACTAGTTAGAATATATTTCCTTTATAAGGGCGTATTCTATTTAGATAATAATTTATATTTATTATTATTATTAAGTTATATTTAAGACTTTATCCTTTATTTATTATATTATTTATTTTATTATTAATATTAATAAGTAGTATACGTCTATTATCGTATATATTATCCCTAGCCTTACCTAATCCTTAATCCTAGGTACTCTATAACTTGTATATTATAATATTTCTCTTTATAATAATTAGTATTATCTTATAATCTACTCTATTAGGGATTTTATTATTTTATACTCCGAGTAATAGTATTCTTCTTACTTAATTATTATTATCCTAGGATTTATATATACTATATTACTATAATACGAAACTAAGTAACCTTCTAACTATTAGTTTCTCGCTACTAGTTTATAAGATATCTCTTTTATACTTACCTAAGGTATTTCCTTATTTATTATTCCTAGTTCTTTTCTTCCTCCTAAGGTCGCCAAGTTCTAGAACCTTTTTGATAAAGAAAAAGCTAATACTCTTCCTTCTTACCGAGGTAATTATAATTATTATATTTATTTTCGACCTAATCCTAATAATTCTAGTTCTAATCTCCCCTAGAGTTCTCTTTATAATATACCCTATAATTATTTACTTAAGGTTTATAAATAAATTACTAACCTTATAAATAAAGGATAAATCTAGGCTAATTCCTCCTTAGCTATAATCCCTATCCTCTTAGCTAAAAAGCCTAATAGTAATTAGTATTTTTATATTAATTATTATACTCTTAATAAAATTACTTAGTAGGACTATTACCCTCTTCCCCTTATTAAGGAGATACTTTATAGCCTTTTTACTACCTACTAGTTTATTAAATTAGATATTTATATAGCTTTTTATAAAATCTATATTATATTTAGTAATAAATACCTAATTATTTTTCGAACTAGATTTAGGCTATTCGAATACCTTTTTTACCCTTTTAGATTTATAGGGGCGCCTACTACTTTCTAATAGTATATTAATACTATTCTAGGCTTTTCGCTTAGCGATTTTATAATTATATACCTTAATAATATTCTAGTTTATTCCGATAGCTTTTACGCTAATTATTAGTATAAGGTTCGAATAGTACTCGCTTAATTCTATATAGCTAGACTCTATTTTAACCTTAAAAAATACGATTTTACTATTTATAAGGTTAAGTACTCAGGCTTTATTATTTATACTAAATACGAGGTATACTCTAACCCCGGAGAAAATTTCGGTAATTCGTAACTAGGAGGCGCCTACGCGTATTTATAGTATTTATAGCTTTTTTTAGCTTTATAAACTTTTATTATAACTTTATCCTATAGTTTACTAATATTACTACTCCTTTAGTATACCTTATTTATTAGGATATCCCTTTTTTTTAGTCTAATAATTACTAGTAAGCTTTTAAGTAGTTTAAACTCACGTTTATCTTATACCCTATCCTTCTATAATAGAATCCTAATTAGTATATAGTTATTAAAACTAATTATTCTAATAAGGCGGTAAGTAGGTACTTTTCCTAGTATAGCTAAGATTATATCCTATTAAATTGAATTTAATACTAGGAGCTATAGATAGCTACTAGAACTATAATACTCGAATAAGAAGGAAAAATCCCCGAAGGGTAAAACCCCCTATACGGCTCAGGTACTAGGCAGGCCCTCGATAGGGCCGAGAACTTAACGAGTTAAGAGATAGAGTTAGCGGCTCGAAATTATACTAAGAGAAAAGGATAAGGGGGTATAGGTTTATCGTAAGGGGGTACGTACTCCCGATTATATTAGTATATACTACTTAAGGGGGTATATACCTAGGTATATACCTATATAATAGCTAGTATATACCTATATAGCGTATAAGTATATACCCCCTTTAGGTAATAAGAATTCTACTAATATATAATTAATAACCTAACCCCTATAGGGGTATAAAAAGGGGGGTAAGCCCCCCCCTATTAATATAGTCGCTCTTTCCTTAGGTAATTATAAATTAATCTAAAGTAAGTACCCCCTAGTAAAAGCTAATAAGAAAGGACTAGGTAATAGCTAAATAGTTATAAATACCCCTCCCGATTACTATTAAAGACTACCCTTATAATATCGCCTATTAGTAATACCTAACTTAACTAATTCGGTATAGTAAGCTTTATTAAGTATAAAAGAGTAAGTACTTACCCTAATACTATACTATCGTTATTAATATCTAGGGTAGTTATTATTACTAGTAATTATTATTAGTATTATAAAACTTATTAGAAATATAGCCTAATCGAGGATAAGGAGTTAACTAAGGCGGTTAAAGTAATAATAGCCTTTCGCCGCGAAAAGGGCTCCGACTATAAAAATACTATCGAGGTACTATTCCTATACTATTCTAAGGAAGAATAAGCTAATATATAGTAATAAAAGAAGTTAATTAAAAAGGTTAAGGAGGCTTATACTAAGGTAAAGGCTATTAGTAATTAGACTAATCGTATAATAGCTATTACCTAGGGGGTAGCCCTTATTTCGCGTAAAATTCTAGTTATAACCGAGGCCGAAGACTCTATTTCGGTAATAATAATTAATCTATCCGGCGATAAGGTAATTATAATAGCGATTTAGGCTTAAGCCTAGGAGTAAAGACTATTTAACGCCTAATCCCTAAATTTTATAAAGTAAATACTAAGTAGGGTAAATACTATAAAGGAGTAGTTTTAGCGTATAATCGACTTCCTAGAAAATATTAATAATAATATTAGTATAGCTAAATATAATACTCTTAAGTCTATAAAAATTCTATACTATCTAAAGTATAGACTAGGTTATTATAGTATAGCGCCTACTTTAAAAGCGCTTAGGATTAGGAAAAGAAAGTATATAAGCCTATTCGAGGGAAGTATAGCTAAGGATAAAGGTTTTAGGTAAGAAAAGGGTAGTATCGGGGTAAGGCTTATTAAGGGGCCTATAGCGCTTAGCGCTATAGGTAACCCTAAGCCTAAGCTAGAGGAGGCTAAGTAGGAGCCGGAGACTCCTACTCTAGTAGTATTTAATTACGGGGGTAAGTATAATTATAATTATCCTAGGAAGAAGGGGCGGGGTTATAATTATAAGTAGATAATAGTATTATAGTCTTTATAGTTATTAATAGTATATACCCCCTTTAAATAGGGTTAGAGTAGAGGAATCGATATTATTATTACCCTAGTAAAGCTTAAGTATAAGGTTAAATTAACGTAGTCTACGAAGTAAGAGGAATTATTTAGCTAGGGTAATAGTACTATAGGGCTAGTTAAAAGCCCTATTATAATCCTAGTTATCCCGGATAAGAAGGCTATTCGAGTCGTATAAAGGCTAATTAAGGGTAATAAAGGGGTAATAAAGGAAAACGTAGATTAGGGTTTTATTCCTTATACTATAGCTATACCTAGGAGAAATTACCTCGGGGACCCTATACGTTTAAAGGAACTAGTTAAAGCCGATTCGTTTAGTATAAAGCTAAGTAAGGGCTAAGCTAAGAAACTTTAGGAGGTCCTTATAAATATATAGGGTAGTACTAGGCTAGAATAAGGGTAGGGTATTCGCTAGGTAATTATAGGATTAATTATCCTTTTTAATCCTACCTTTTATAACCGATTAATAGTAAAGCTATTCCTCGTATAAGCGCTCCTTAAGGAGGTTTAGGGTTTACTCGAAGGCGTTCTCTATAATATTAATGCTAACCTAAAAACGAGTAAGAATAGCTATAGATTTAAGTATTATAATCTTTATCGGTTATAATTATTATAGGTAATTATAGTAGCGGCGAGAGGACTTTTAGGCCTTAGCGGAAGCGTTCTTAATCTTAGCCGAAAGCCTAGTAGTTTCGAGATAATAATAAGTATAAACTATTTAATACGTTAAGTAAAGGTTAATAGGGGGAATATATACCTTAGCCTTAAGGTAGTATACTAAGGTAGCCTTATAAGTACCTATAATTATTTATAAGTATTTATTCTAGGTTATAGTAAGGTCCTTATTAAGTATACCTTATAAGGGCTCCTAGGGGGGCGTTAGCTATAAGTAGTTAATATACCCGAAGGCTATAGCTAAGCGAATAACCTTCGTATATATTTCCTTTACCCGAATTAGAGTATAACCCTACGTAAAAATAGCTAGCCTAGTAAGGGCTAGCGCCTACCTCTTAAGTTTAGTTATAATTTATTCGAGGTAAGTATACTATTAAAGCTTCCTATAAATCTAGACTCCTAAGAGGCAGGCTAACTATATAGGCTAGATAAAGTTAATACTAAGGTAAAGCCTAGTCGTATTAGCCTACCTCGATTTCGTAAAGTAGATAAGTTCGCTTTTTATTAGCTAGAAGAATATTTTATATTCTACTACTTATACCTTATAAACCTCCTATATACGCTTAAGCTAGTATAGGGCCTAGGCCCTCGTATACTTAATACTAAGGATATTCGTATTATTAATAAAGCCTACTAGGATAATACTAGGTAGGGTCTTAAAGCGGTAGTATAATAAGGCGATATATATAAGAAAAAGAACCGGGGAAAGGGGGGAGCCCTAGGGGACCCCTTATACGATAATAATAGCCTTAAAAAGTCGTTTATCGAACTTAAGTCTCGATAAGCGGTTTATAAAATAGGAATAAAGAAAGGCTAGGAGTTAAGGGAGGAACCTAAGGGTATTAAACGTTTATAAGAGCTTATTATATAAAATATAATTAAAGGCCCTTATTAAGTCTAGTATAAGAAAAGAGGTTATATTACTATTATTCTATACTATTTAAATAGCCTTATTAAGTATAAGGATAATTATATTCGTTAATTTATTCTATTTATTACTTATTTAATTATTAAGTAGAATATTACTAGTCTCCGCCGTATTTAAGATTCTTTAGGCTAGAATAGTCTTTAGAACTTTACTAATAGTATTAAGTAGAGAAATAGGTTAATAGTTATCTAGTATATAATATACCTCCTTTTTCTTACCTACTTTATATAGTATACTTATTATAGAAGTCCTATACTATTAAGGAAAATAGCCTAGCCTAGTATACCCTTAGAATAGCTTCTAGAGTATAAATAGGAGGGGGTACTTATAGCCTTTAAAGAATCCGATCGGTATCCCGTTTAGCCTAGCCGATTTCTATAATACGATAAAGGAGAAAGCTCTCTAAACGTCCTAGGTAATAATATCTTAGGATATTTTTAGGGGAGGTTTTAGTTCTAGTAGGCTTAATACTAGAGTATTAGGAAAGGGGGTAGGGAAGAACTTTCGGGCTAGGAGTTTAGCTTTTCCTTTAAACGTGGATTATAAAGGGGAATCTAGGTCCTAGCGAAGAGAGGGTATATAAGTTAGTTTAGGCGCTACCTAGGATTATAACCTAGCCTAGTACTCTAATAACTATAGTATTAAGCTTTATTATAATATATTCTCTAGGAGCTTATACTAGGTCTTACGCTTAGCCTAATTTATAGTTATTTTCTAGCGGTAGACTACTTCTTAATACTCCTTTTAATCTACTAGGGTTTATAAGGTATACTAGTATTACCTAAGATACTTAGTAGTAACTATAGCCTTTATAGTTTATTAATTCTATTAAAGCGCTTTTTTAGTAAAGGTTTAAGTCTACTATAGGATAATTAATATAACTAGTCTTTCGAGTTTATTATAAAGCTAATCGAAGGACTTTTCGAGTTCGGTTATAGAGTCGATCTAGACCCTAGATAGGTCTAGTCTATTATAGGCCTTATAGTAGAAAAGATCGGGGTCGAAAGAGTATTATAATCGAACCGGGTTATAGTAGAATACTATATCCGTTTCGATATAAGTAACCTAGGGGTTATAATCGGAGCCTAGTAGGTTTATATTAATCCCCTAGAAAAAAGTATACGACTCTAGGGAAGCCTAGATAAGATTAATAGTATTAGTTCTTTTTCCTTAAACCTTATATATTACCTTACCCTAGGGAGTAATAAGTCTAATATTAAGGATAATAATAACCCTAAGGAATTCGTCCGTATAAAGCGAAGGACGTTTATAAAGGTCCTAAGTAGGGTAGTATAGATTAAAATCGCTAAGGAGGGTTAATAGTTCTAATACTATAGCTAAGTTAGGAAAACGTAGTAAGGGGCTAATCCTAATTCTAAAAGGGGGCGAGTAAAGAGAAAGAACCTATTACTAAGCCTTAGTAAAGAAGATACTAGTAATATTAGGGCTAGTAATAGGGAGCTAGGTATTAGGGTTATACCGCTTATAAATATATAATATTATTCTACCTTCGCTCTAGATAATATAGTAAAGTATAATTCTAGATATAGGCGGGCGACCGTATTTATCTAGTTATAACTCCTAAATAACTATAATATCGTAGTTATAAGGGCTATAAAGGGTAATATATACGAGTAAGTTCTACTTCCGTATATTCTAGGTAATAGCCTTAAGAGTTATTAAGTAGAGAGCTTAGAATAGTCGACTAGGAGTAGCGGGGGGTAGGCCTAGAAATACCTTAAGGGTAGCCCCTAGGGGCTTAGTTACTAAAGCGGCGGATATTAACTTAACTATTTAAGGTAGAGGGGGGGGAAAACCCGCGAGGTTACTTCCGAGTCTATATAGTCTAGAACCCGTTACTATTTACTATAGAAGTTTAGGAGGCTAGCGTTTAACTATTCTAGAACTATTAGGGGTAATAGGGGAAGTTTTCTCGGGCTTTATCCTAGTACTTCTTCGTAATAGGGTATTCTCTAGCCTACGCTACGTAGTTACCCTTATAAAGGATATAGTATTTCGGCTTCTCGCCTAGATTATATCCTATAATTTATTATATACTTCTTATATAAGCTTACTACTATAGAATATAATTATACTATTTATAATAAAAAACTACTTATTATTATTCTTTACTTATATAATTAATCCGCCGAATTCTATAGTATTACTAAACTATATATTATTCTTACTTATCGGCTAAGTATCTCTATCGCCCTACCGAATATAGCGGGTTAATATACTATAACGTTTACGTATAACTATACCTAGCGATCCCGTACGTATATATAATATAATAGTAATATACCGATCGAATAATAGAGGGATAAAGTACCCTTACTAATAGTAGTCCTCGCTAGGTATACTTTTACTTTAATCCTAAATACTTATTTTCTTTATCTAATATATAAATAAGACCTAATATTTATATACGAGATTCCCCTATTCCTATCCTTCGGAATTAAGTTAATATCGATCCGACTTTATATTAGAATCGCGAGGAATTTATACTAATATTTAACTAGAGTTATACCTAATACCGAGTATATAATTATACGGTATTATATAATATTATACCTTTTATCTAAGATTCCTACTAATCTATTTAAGTTATTATACGAGTATTCTAATACTAGTAATTTTTCTTTTTATAATTAGATAAAGAGGTAGTATAGACTATTATTATATCCCTAAGTACTTTCTTATCTAGATTTAAAGGTCTAGTCGAATAAAAGACTAATCCGGATTTAACTTAAATAGGTTCTTCCTAGTATATATTACTTTATTATATTATATATCTACGAGTATAATATTCGGTCGTATTATATATCCCTAGGACCTATTATTTAATAGTATTATATATCCTAGGGACTTAGGTCGAAAATACATTAAAATTATTTTAAAATCGCGTTAAACTTATATTAAAATTAGGTCGAAAATATAGTCGGATCTAGTACCCCTAGTACTATTTCTTTTATACGAAGGGTCGTATATCCGCGAGAATAAAAAATAGAGAAGAGAAAAACGAAAAATAAGGTTAAAAAACGTAGGTAAAAAATAGGTAGAAAAATCGAGAAAAGAAATAAGTCGAGTCGAAAAGAAGAAGAAAAAAATTCTATAGGCGTATTAAGTAAGGCATAATAGGACGGGGTAGGTAGCTAAAGGCTCTAGCCCTACGTAACCCTATAAGGTCGATAACCCCGTATAAAAAATTCTCTAAAATCGTTTCTTCTTCTTCCCTATACTATTACTATTACTACTATTATTATTATCTTCCTTAATATAAGTTTAAACCGTTTTTATTATAATTTCGAGTCGAATTCGAATAATAATTAAGCTAATATCGAATAGAAATCGAACTATAGTAAATACGCGTTTATCTTAAGGTATAATAACCCCCGTAATACCGTTTTTATCGACTCGGGGTAGTTATAATAGTAGTAGTAAATATAGTAAACGCGGTAATAATAGCGGTATTAGTTATAATAGTAATAATAGTATTAGTATTAGTAGTAGTAGTAATAATAATAGCGGTAATAACGATAATAACGATAAGCTTAACCTCGTCCCTCTCCCCCCTCCTCGTTATAGTAAGTTACTACTTATCTTAACCCTATTATTATATTATCTAAGGCTTATCTCTAGTTTATTTAGGAATTATTCTAGAATAAGCTAAGGATAAGTATAAACTTAGAATAAAATAATATCGAAGTTAAGTCGATATCGGCCAGGTTTTAAATTAAAATTATACTAATTTCTAGTCGATTTAGCCCTTATTTCTACTTTTACTCGTACTCCTCCTCCTCCTCCTCCCGCTCCGTCGATACCTTATACGTCTCGATTCTCGACCCTAGCCCCTACTATACTAACCCCCGCCCCTCCCCCCTTAATACTATCGTTTACTCGTTAGTATATTATAATTCGGGGGATAGTCTATCGGGCTATCCTATACTAATTATATATTAGTAAATTATTAGAATAGCCTCCTTCGATTAATACGTATTAAGTATAAGTATTAGCTAAGGTAAAGGCCTATTATCCGTATAGGAAGAGGGGAAAATACTATAACGCGGTATAAACTCCTCCTCGAGTATATAGAACTTATAAGATTATTAGCTAATTTTAAGGATATAAACCCTAGCGTTAGCTATACCTATTATAACCGCCCTTACCGAGTTCGTTTTTACGAATTATTAACTAAATAAGGTATAAAAGGATAAAGTATATTTAATCTTATTTTAATATTTTATCGAACTCGATTCGAAGTTATACTAAACTTAAGCTAATATTATATAGTATTCGAATATAGCTTATCCTATACTAAATACTCGTTAGGATACTTATAATAATCGTACTTAATTTTCCTTTTATTCTTACTATTTTTCCTTTATCTTTTCCTTTATATTTTCCTTTATTTATTTTTCCTTTTTACTTATTCGAATATACCCGTTTTATATATATTTAAAAGTCTATATATTCGTAAAATTAGTATTATAACTACTAAGTAAAAACGTATTTTATAAAATAAGTATAGTTAAAACTAATTCGAATAGGAGTCGACTTTAGATTAAAGTTAAGTCGACTTTAAGCGTATATTAAAAGAGAATCGAAAAGAAATTAAGTTAAGATTAATAAAAACTCTAACTAAAACTAGAGAAAAGCCGATTTAAAGAAAAGAGTAAATAGTATTAACTTATAATAGGTATTTACCGAATACTATTAAACTATTTTATCGAAGTCGAACTAAATACTAGTAAAAGTATATCTAAAAATTATTAGAAATAATTATAGTTTCTAGAATCCTACTAAGTATATAACTTCTACTATTTAAACTATTCTTTTATTCTAGTAAAGTAGTATTAAGTCTAGTATTATACGAAAGCGTATAATTATTCCTAATACTAATTAGTATTAATTAGGTATTTCTATTATCCTACCGAATATAATAGGTTAATATACTATAATATTTACGTATAATTATACCTAATAATCCTATACGTACGTATAATATAGTAATAATATACTAATCGAATAATAGAAGGATAAAATACCCTTATTAATAATAATCCTCGCTAAGTATACTTTTACTTTAGTCCTAAATACTTATTTTCTCTATTTAATATATAAATAAGACCTAATATTTATATACGAGATTCCCTTATTCTTATCCTTCGGAATCGAGTTAATATCGATCCGACTTTATATCGGAATCGCGAGGAATTTATACCGATATTTAACTAGAGTTATGCCTAATACCGAGTATATAATTATATAGTATTATACGACGTTATACCTCCTATCTAAGATTCCTACTAATCCGTCTAAGTCGTTATACGAGTATTCCGATATTACTAATTATAAAACTCTTAAATACTTTATTATACCTTATTATATATTTAAATATTAAGCCTATTAAGCTAAGACTCTTTTATTATTTAATTATATACTTTATTATTACCCCGGGTTATAAGCTTATCGCCCTAATACTTTAGTAAGGGAGGAAGGCTACTCCTAAGAAAAAAGAAGAAAAAGAAGAAAAAGAAGAAAAAGAAGAAAAAGAAGAAAAAGAAGAAAAAGAAGAAAAAGAAGAAAAAGAAGAAAAAGAAGAAAAAGAAGAAAAAGAAGAAAAAGAAGAA